>JAZBHA010000320.1:0-42801 GCA_037464855.1 Iselma pallidipennis | reverse complement strand
ATATGAGACACCCGCATTAAAGCAACTGATAAGGAACATATCACAAACATGGATAGAATATGAGAGACAAGGAAGTACAGGAAACCTTCACGAAACATTACACTGTTATCCCGATAGGGATAGGGAATGTTGAGTGAGTCAAGGATAGAAGGGTGAAACATGCGTAACCCTTTACAAAGGACAGATTATGGTTTAAATTATCTATCACAAACGGATTTCCTTTCATAAGATTTATTTAGGATGATATTCATAAAATTAAATTGAAGACAATTTTTAATTCAGTTTTGGAAAATTCACTAAAAGAAATATTGAACAAATAAGGAATTTTAAATGAAATTTTACAGGGCATTAGCTAGAGATTTAAAGTAAGATAAGTAGTTTTACACAATCATAAATTTTATAGGTACTCGGTGAAAAACAACAAAGAAATTAATTACTCCCTAGAAAGTTTCCAACTACACTATTCCATCTTCTTTCTCGTAAGTAGGGAAAAAATCTCGCTTAGTTTTAGAGCAATATATTGGGATGAATAACAAACTTTTTCTATGATATAATGGTTGAATAATTATAGCTGCATCTTACTCCAATAATAAAGAATCAAATCTTGAAACGTATTCGAGTAATGCAAATTTGGTGGAGGAGCGCTCCTCCAACTTCAGATTTTCAACATATACAGGGTGTCCCATCAAAGAGGGCACGAGTTGTATATCTCCGCTATTTACCGAGGGAACGGGAAGGGGGTTTGAGTAATTAAATGGTACCATCTAAGTATTTATGGCAGAAAGTTAAAACGAGGGTTGGAGGACCATAAAAGAGACAATATCCGTATTCCGGACAGGGCTTGTTACACACATTATTGCCTGACGTTAATTTTGCGAAACATGTGTTCATCTCGTATAACTCATGATCTTGGTAATCTAACAATAGATATTATAGAAGTTTGATAGAAATTAAATGGAAATTTTCTCTTCTTATGAAAATTCCATTAGCAACATTGGAAACGATGATTATTAAGAAGTTCAACAAGAACGACGACACAATGACGACAAAGATGACGGCAAAAATCGACGTATAATTTACAACTTCCTAGACGCCGAGATATAGTCAAGAAATCCGTTCATTCCCTTTTATTAATCCCGATAATCTCTTAATGAGTTAATATTAAAACGAGCAGTTTCGATAACAAAGAATTTTCATGATTAATTCAAGAATTTCATTAATGTTATCGTGAAAATTTTATCAATATTTTTTTAATTGAATTTAACTAATTCTATTTATGTATTTATGATAAATAAATTACTCATTAATTGGTACAGTTTTAATTGAAAAATCACCAAGACTTTTTTAAATAATTTACAGTTATTCTCGTCTATAATAAAGTGCAAGCATGACAAGTAAAGTTCCGTTCATCTGGAACTTTATCAAAGCGAATATTTATTCTAAATAGAGAGCAAAATCGGATTTATTGAAAAAAGGCTTAATTATTATTCCATTAAAATAGTGTCCGAAACAATTGGAAGACTAGCAAGCATTGAAAAAAGCATTTTATTGAATACAATAGAATAATTTGTTAAGTTGAATACAAAGAGAGGATCTCATGTAGGAGTTACCAGGAAATTAATCACACACTCATCAAAGATAATCTGATTTAAATAGTAGGTTGAAAGACTCTGACATTAGCCAATAGCAGTACATAATTACAGTTATATTTATATATCTATAACACATACATATATGTACGAATAGGTAAGATACGTTATGATTTAACATCTGTATAACGAGTTTCTGGTTCAATAAAAATGTGTACAAATTGAACTGTAACATGTAGCAAAAGCACTTCTTAGATCTTTTGCAATCTATAAACAGACAAGATTTTGAAACAATTCATTCTTGAAAGTTCAAAGGTAGTACCTGGGATTTACGTCTATGTCTTTTTTTTGTGTTGTATTATTTATGTATGTTTAATAACACAAAACAGGATTGTTAAAGTACAAATACAATATTATAATAGCCGTAGATGTATACAATAAACAAGCATGAATTTCCGCAAGAGATATCATGTCAGCTGGTACCAACGGGTACGACGGTCGTACGTACCGTATAGTATAAAGAGAAGGGAATACAAAGTGCAGGATATTCTTAATCAAATCTAAAGTTAGCTTCACATGAACAGGTCAGTCGTTGCTAGTTTGAAGGATTTTTACTGTTCTGAATTGCAATGAACTAACGATTCCATTCAGAATTGATTTGTCTTGATATTATTATATTGTTTAATGTCTAAATGCTTGCAACAGGTCTGACTTTTAGACGATCATTCATGCCTTAACAGACTTTATATTCTATGTACATACCTACTTCATTTTATTTACTTTAAAATCAAATCTCTTTTGTGATTTAACTTGAATAATGAACATTTGTGTTATAAAAGTCAAGGATCGCGTCATTACTATCCATTTTTTTTTTCGTTTCTAAAGGATTTCATCCATTTATTTAATCTAACATTCAATTAATGTTTCAGTTGATTAATAAAAAATTCCACGTAAAGTCTATATATCCATCAATTTATACAGCAGTTAGATGGATGAGTATGTGCTTCATATACATGGTAATATATCAGTATTAAATTTGAAATTTACACATGGAGTGAAATAAAATTTGATCCTGGATATAACTTGTATCCATATTTTGCACGTCTGTTTCTAATCAATTTTTATGAAAACTCAAAAACAACGAATTGGAAGTTGTTCATACACATTTCCATTTACCTTGCTGTTTTTTTCCTGTTCGATCTTGAAACTTATTCCCGATCTAGAGAGATAATTGAGCTTCATGTAATGGAATTTTCAAATAACAAAGTTCCAATCTAATTTAAATAAATAACAGAGTTTCTCTCCTGTATATAAGATTTTCGACTTTGTGTTAACTAAGACATTTTTTTTTTGGATTTCATTATTCATTTATTCAACCCCTGGCCAAAAAACTAGTCTGTTTTTTTCTTGTATGTGTTATAAATAAATCGAATTGTTTAGTCATTCTTTGAAAGCTTTGTTGTCGATTTCTAATTAGAAATATAATAAATTTTTTCTACGCTTTTCCTCTAAATTCAATAAAATTTTCATAATACAATATTTATGCTAGAAATTCCCATCGTTTACAATAATCACTAATTAATTCGTGTGAAATTTATTATTCATTGTTTTGTTGTAAATAATCATTTCTCTATTATCATATATATGAATTTGTAATTATGTTAATTGCTATTAAATACTGGAAATGTTTCATATTTTGCACAATAATTCACAGAATTACTTCAATCAACTAATAATTTCTGATTAAATTTTCAATTTCTTTTCAAATTAAATAAAACAACATTACTAATTGAAACTAATGCAATTAATAATAATAATTAAATACAACAAATAGAATTAGAGAGAAACGATCTGAATTGTGTATAGTGAGTGTATGTAGGAATAGGGTGGAATTTTTCGGTGTGTTATTGTGGCTAATTAACTAAGCTACAAGCTATCTATAGACTACAAAGCTCTTAACAAACAAAATAAAATTATCCTCTATCGTTTATCCTTTGTGGTAGTCTGTAACAATATAGAGAGAAAGATATCCTGTTACTATATAACGGATAGATGGATATGTGACCCTTCAAAACACCATCAATAAGTATAAACTTGAACACAAATCTACAGGGAATTTCCCTTCGAATTTAACAAATTCAGGATAATGGATCAACGGACAGTTATTAAAGACACTTTATAACAGAAATCTCAAAGGAGGATAATAAGATCAGTTTAAGTAATTACTTTAAAAGTGTAATATTAAATTAATTTGATTAAAAATTTGAATTTAGCAATAAAAAAAAATAGCTGAGTAGTAATTGGTGATTTGACACAATTTTCATTCTACCTATTACAAAATGTTGATTTTTCGTATTTTCGTATGATTGCAAATATAATTTTGTTTATAAGTAAATAAAAAACTTGTATATTTGTACTACATTTAGATTATTGCCACATATACATTCTACAATTTCCGGATAATCTTAATTGAACCGAAATAAATGGTTTTACTATGTTAATACCTCTACTACAGTATGAATGAAACTGTTTATTTTCAACAGATGCTTAAATTGTGCAATCATTCAACAAATGTCTATTTGAATCTGAAATTAAATCTGGAACAAATACTATCTGGGACTTTCTTACCAACTTGACCCTTGATAATTACTAAAGGGGTGAACTTTTTGTTTCAAATATAACAGTTAACTGTTTCGTAGTTAACATGAAATATTTCATTAACAGAATGGTTCAACAAACAATTCCTCTAAGTTTCCTCTAATTATTATAACGACAGACAACTTCCTAATTCAACTTCTTTTTTTTCTTCCTCACCCCCGGTTCCTGTGCTCAACTCCTTGCTACAATTCTGCAACTAACTTGAAATTTACCGAGAGAGTTATATATGCACAGAAAAACGGACGAGAACAGAAGAAACTCTCTCCAACAAGCATATTTTCAATTAATAATTTCCAACTTACAGATATTCAAATATTAGAGAGGAGAGATAGGAATTAAAATTGAGGGTAGTTTGTGTGTGTGTGTGTGTGAATGAACCGCTATCAAAGTATAGGAACTTTAAGAACAATGAGAACCAATTTTATGCATCGACACACCAATTATTCTTTCTTCTATCTTTAATTGAGTTTAGGAAATCGGTGTTTTTTTTGAAGAAATTTTTCGTTTGTTAGATAGAATGAAGTAAAATTTGTTACAATTTCATAATAAAGTATAGGAAATTGGTGGAAGTTTATTTACTGAAATGCCACATAAACTTGTAGGTACGTATAATAAATACAATCGTAACAATAAAATGTCAGAAATGAAAATATGAACAAGAAAAATAAACCAACAATGAAATTATAAGCTTTTAATTGCTTTTAATTAAAACCAGGTACGTTGAATTTCTCATTATAAAATAACAAGCATTTTTGTTTCATTATATTCGTTATTTTGCATGTTATTATTAGTATTATTATTTTTCTGTTAAATTAATTTTTTTTTAATAAAAAAACAACAACAGGATCATTGAAATCTAACAATAGAATTTCTCGATCAATATACTCATTTATTTGAATTATTCAAAACATGCATTTTATGGAAAAAATTCTGTACGCCCGCTTGTGCACTTTATTGGCACCAAATAAATTATCTAACTACTTGTTGAAAATATTTCCATTTGAAAACAATTAATGGAGAGAAAAAAACAACGAACAACATTATCTCATTCAATTCTCGACGAAATTCAGATTGATATCTTTCGTAAAGATCTTTAAAACCTCAACATGAATGTAGAGCATTCTTTTATATGGAATATTGTGTAGTAAAGAGAACAAGCACGCATTTCAAACAAAGCAATTCTACAACCACCACAACAACAAGATCAGGAAACCACCCCCAGGGGGTTAAGTACTACACACCTATATATATTTATCTTACGAAATGATAAAGGGGCACGTTCAAAGTTTATATTACAAAACGTCTAATTTATATAAATAAGTACAGAATAGTCGTTTATTAAAAAGAATGATTATTATCAACTAGTTAGTAATTATTTTATTTGATATTTGGTTCCTAGAAGATACATATGTATTTTTAATTATTGTATAAACTGACAAAAATATTATACATACATTATGAACCTTAATAACTGTTGGAAATTTTCAATGTCGTTATTATTTTTATTATTTTTTTGTATTGCAAATCTTTTACATAACCAGTTTAATAATTTTTATACATACTGAGAATCACTAATGAAATGTACAATGTAATAGCTTTCGGCTATTTTTGCAACAAAAAAAAAACTAGTGAAAAGAAAAGTCTCATCTACAAGGTAATTTTTAAAATTTCAAAGACAAGAAACAATTTTTCTATTTCATAGAACATCCCATTTAACAAATGATACCTATCAACGAATATGTAAATTTTTATTTTTTTTTTGGACTCTAAAATGGAATATTTTCAATTATAAAAAACACCTAGGTACTAAAATCATATGCGCAAATTTGTGCTTACGTTCGTTATAATCTGTTTGGTTGAAAATTTTACAAGTCATCCTGTATATTTAATCGAAAAGATAGAGAACACTTTAGATCTCAACAGTTTATAACAATTCGATGTTTTTCGTTAACTTTAGAAACTTGAAGAAGTAAGCAATCCTTTTAATACTCCAGGATACTATTTAAGTTTAAAATAAAACAGCTACAGTAGAGTAGAAAATTGAAAATCTTGCCCTCAAAAGTAAATAGGATTCTACATTAAAATAGATAATATCCCTTTATAATCGTTGCAATATTTTGAAACCTGTACGAATAACAACCTTCAAAATGATTAAACGTTAATAAAACCTAGCCAAGCAAAGCGAATTTTGCATCTGAACAACTCAAACATTAAGTTATCAACTGTATGACTTTTAATATTACAAGGAACTTCGAATGTACAACATGACCCAGTAGAAGATACCTACCTACCTCATTTTCCTACTATATATTTTAGTTTATTCGTAACTTTTCACAAATAATTAGATTATAAACACTATAACTTTTGATGGAGAACATTTTCTCTTACAGGTAGGTACCTCTTATCATATTCTGGATATTTATGTTAATATCTTAGATAAGGCAGGTATTTTCCACTGAGACACTTGTATATATCTTTGTCTGCCTGTCTCATTCCAGTAATTTTAACGTTTTGCATTCATATTGCTACAAGAAAATCAAAACCAGCGACTGAGAAAATTACAGACTTTCCGTGTTTGCATTAATATATCTATCTAATAATAGTAGACTGTAATCCGTAGCGTTTATAATGAAACTCCTTCAAGATAGTAAAGATTAATTTAACAAAAAAAATTACAATGATTTTAGTAAATAGCATAAAATATAAACATGTGGTATTTTGTGTTGAATAAGAAACTGTATGACCTATGTGATAAAATATGTAGGTATTTCACATTCATGCCCCATTTAATATATTATGAGAAAATAAAGTGACCATATTTGGAAAGTTCGCTAGTCATAATTAAACAAAAAAAAAATTGCCTCGTTTTTTTCTAATTGGACTACAAAGAAAATACACTAACAATAGAAGTTTAAACAGGACGAAATTGCGGAGAACTTTAAAATAAAGTCAATTACTTGAAACACTATTCCAATAACGTTTTAATAGCTTTTCTTTTTATCTATTTCAACTGTTATTATTTTTCAATTTATTTGATTGTTTTTGCCCAAAAAATACATAACAAGAAAATGTTCAGTTAACTTGCAATCCGTGTTTTTTGTAATACAGGTGGAAAGATACAATTATAATCTTTTCTTCTATTCAACTGTGTAGACAATCCATTTTTTCTTTTCTCCTTCTCCTTCTAGATAAAAAACTAAGATTATAAGTATACCGTTAGTTATAAATTTTTTCTGTTCTATTCTTATAAAAATGAAATTCAAATTGATGTTTTGTTTATTAAATTCGACCCAAATTTTGCTAAATTTATGCTACCAAACCAAAAATTTTACGTTTTTTCGTCCATTCAATTTAAGTAGAACAGAAATCAATAACAAAAAAAAGAGAGCTTTAAATGCGCATTGATACCTCGAGCTTTAAAAAATACCAAATAAAACGGACGTGTCGATGAAAGACTCTTCTGTATGCCTTTTGCTGTAATTTTGATTTCCTAGCAACAAAACGAAACTTTTCAATTGTTGCCGCGCTTGAATAAGATAAGAGTCATTTATATTTAGGTGGAATGTAAAGTGTGTTAGAACTATTGTCGTAATTTAGCCGATTTCTCAATTGTTCGTTAAATAAAAAGATAAATGCAACAATAGGACTTTATAGAGAAATAGATAAAAACTAGTGATACTATCTGCTATTTTTTCTTGTTACCTATTTTCGGACAAACATCAAATTTCGCCAACGTACTATTCAAGACAAAAAGCTCTCAATATACCGACTGATTATAATATTTGTTATTCACAATTTATTAAATATAGAATAAATGGATTCTTTCAAATATATTGTAGTCCAACAATATATAGTGGGAGCTTGGGTTAATGACCCATAGCCAGGTACTGTTACACGGCCCAAGACTAAGCAGTCCAATGCTTATTGTAGCAAACAGCAGCAATAACAGCAGCAATATCACAATTTCCATCTACCTTTAGCTAACTGCTGACCGGTTATTGCTAGTTAAACTCTTTCTATAAACCAGTATTTTATCGATTAGATATATAGTTTAAACAACTCTTCCTAACACAGTAAACTCGTATGAATGAGATTGTCAACTAGTATGTCAAGCTAAGGAAATGCGAACTTTGTCGTCAAGTTCTTTCACTATTGTTCTATTGAAAATTTTCCCAAAAACAAACTATATTTTTCACTCTACTACCTACTCATTTATTATTATTATTATGGGAAACTTGATTTGTGCTCAATTTTTATTTCACATCATTATTGCAAATCTAACTTTTTTTATTGTCATTAAATATTATTAGAAATAACGGGAGATGGATAAGAAATTTTTTTGAAATATTCAAATGATATAAGCTGAAAATCCCCAAGAGACTTGAAAGTCTGTCAAAAGGACGATGTGGATAAAAAATTAAAGAATTCGCGAATTATATTAGGAACAATGAGCAGTCTTTTTTGTTATCAACCATTTAGAATTAACTGAAAATGTAGGTATTATCTTGGGTTTTGTTGTTCTATTAAATTTATTTGTAACAGGAAAAATTGACCATAAAATTAATTTTTTGCCCAAACAAATACAACTAAAATTATACCGAAATTATAGAGTATGGTGACATGATGAACAAATTGCATGTCCATAATAATAATTAAATAATGAATAGGACAAATTAAACCCTACAACCGAATGAATTATAAAGTTTCAATATTGAAAACTAAAATCAATAATGTGACTAGTTTGAAACTAAATTTATAAATTAATTAAATCAAGTCCAGTTCTAAACAAATCCAACTACTACGATACTTTACCCAGGACAGAAAGTAATATGAAACTAATAGTAGAGGCTTTTAGGTTTCAAATACCGCACACTCATACATTAAATGGGATCGTTTCAATCAAAATTCTGTACTGTAAAACTCATTTACTGGCCACATTTTCCCTTCAACAATCCTGTGTCAAGTTAGGACTTCATTGATGAAAACTACAAGGAAAAACAGTAAAAGACTCTACTACCAACCAACCACATCAAACCAATCACTATACATCTGTTTGATGCGTTAATCATCCATCTATAGTTGGAAGTCTGGAAACAAATTGAACTGGGAGAGAAATAAAATCGTTTTTTTATTGTTCCTGGTCCCTTTTTGTTTTTCGGTCGGGAAACGAACTGGAGAAAACGTTTCCAGTTTTTGGAGCCACATGAGAGAAGACAGAACTGTATTAAAAGAGATCGAAATAAATATTCGAATTTAAAGCAGAATTAGGGGTGAATTAGGTCATATATTTTTCGTTAATGATGAATATAAAGGATAATTGAATTATATATATGTCAAAAATGGTATGTGTTACATTCAATGCGGTAAATGATTTTAACGGTACAATAGATAGCATCCGGCTAAATGTTGAATAAATTTTAATTTATGTACGTACGTATAGCGGCTGGATTTTTGGTGAATGATTTGGGTTTGAAAAAAAGTACAAAACTGTCTGTAATTTACATAAAACTGTTTAACAATTTAATTTGTTAAGTGTAATTTTCGGTAGAACCACTATAATTATGATTAGTGGCGATTTTGGTAATTTTTGCGGAATTCACTAATTATAAACATTTAGAAATTTTTATTTTGAATTTCCTTAAACATTTAGATAAAAAAATTAATTCGTAGTAACAATCACTTATGTTGTAGTGAAAGTTTTCTCACGCTTAAAGATGAATCCTATAATAAGGTCTGTTCGGAGGACAATTACGAAATGCCCTCAATCAAATCGGCAAGTTTCAATCAAGAATCCAATTCTCTAATCGAATTAACTACATAATTCAATTAAATTAGAGACAACATACCGGCAAACTTTAAATATTTAAATATACCCACACTGTATAGCATATTTTTATAATTTTATTTACTAATATCAATAAGAAAAAACCTAAAGATTGGTTCATATTTTCCGCAAAACTCCATGTTCCCTTTGTCAGGATTTGCTTCGAGAACACAACCTTAATCAAGCAAAAATTTGTAACATCTGGTTACCAAAATCACTGTTATTACTTCGGTTTTTGTTAGAATTATTGTCTACTGTTTGAATTCTTTTTTTGTAGACCACCGAAAAAAATTTAGAAATTGAAACCGCATAATTTGTATGTTTGGTAGAAAGAAAACTGTCCATTAAATCACATGGGATCGTCAACTACCGAATATATAAAAATTTGTCACAAACACTTTCCTACTACAAACTCATGGATACGATATTCCCACAGGAAATTAAATTTGGTTCCTTTTGAAAAGTTTTTTTTTTTTGGAGGAAAAGAGAGAGGAAAAACTTTAGGCAATGTAATTTCTATTAGAGTACTTTATAAATAAAGAATAAAGTTCCTGGTTTTCTCGACCAATAACAACAACAAAAAAAATATGTTTAGAATTTTTATTCGTTATTTGAATTTTATGATTGCATCCTTCGATTAAACAACAAGTTGACCTTTTTGGCCCGCATCCTTAGATTTTGTCCACACACAACTCGAGTTCCTGGTGTTTTGTCTAAATGTTCTTCAAACACTGTTCTCAACATATAATTAGAAAACCTTCTATGATTATTGTAATTCATCGTTTGCAAATCTTCATCAATCCGTGTTTTTTTTTGTTAAACGAATTTTTACTTTCTAAATTCTGTTTTCAATGATTTTTCATCGAATCTTCTTACCAAATTATGTATCAATGCTCCATTACCGATTTTTTCCTTCTTCTTAATATTTGAACTTTCTATTCTCATATTTTCACTAATTAATTCAAGTGTTTATAATTAAAGGTGAAGTAGGGCTCAAATATTTTCAGACTTTCGCTAATTATGTCAGACCTTTCAATTAAAAAAAAATAAATAAATTCCAGAAAAAAGGTCGCATCTTGATACAAGTTAATGAATGATAATTTGAAAATATTATAGTAACAATAAAAGAGAAAATTGTAGGGAAAATTGTTGGAAGTTTCATATATTTTGATCTCTGATAGATGAAGTCATTTATGTAACTAGTTAGAATCTATAAATCTTTATAAAGGCTAAACCTTTCATTTTTTTGATTTATACAATATATCGAAGAATTTACCACATGAGGTCCTATTTTGCAAATCATATTTCGTGTAGAGTCAAGGACAACAACAAGATGAATACTGAACTTACATGTCTGACAAATCTGTTTAAATCAATCTGTCTGTAAACGTTTTTCTTTCCCTTTTTTCTTCTCCAATGATTATGCTTGTTAGAATATTTACTTTTAGTACGAAATAACAAGTTTCAATTCAAATCCCAGTTCCTCTATAACACACTTTTCCGTTTTCTTTCTTCATCCTTGCTCCTACACCGTTTTTCCTCAAATTTCAATCCACTCAACTCAACAACGAACAAGCAAACTTTTAATCGTCAAACTTACAATCAGTTTTTCACGATGGGGGGGAAATTTACGTCGGTAGGTACACTTAAATGATAGTTTTCAATTTTAATTAAATTAATAAAAGTTAATTTGTGGTTCGGAAATCTGTAAAGATTCGAATTAAGGAAATTCCATTTCATTGATCGAGGGAGAGACAGAAAGAAATTAGAGCAAAACTCTCATTACTGGTATTTCCAGGATAATTTTTAAAGTGGCTTTCGTGAAAACAATTATTCTGGAAATAACAATTTCTACAAATTACTAATTAGCACACATTTCTTTGCAGATTCAATTATCAGTTCATGTCTACAGATGCATTTAGTCGTTTTGTTGACGTCAAATTCAGTTTTTTTTATATTAACGCAAACGAGAACTTGAAATATTGGTATTATATCATATTTTTCGATTATCTGCCGTAAAAATTTTTGTATCAAAGCACCAACTTTTATTAACAATTTCCAAAGTTTCAAATTGCAATCGATTTATAAAATGTACAAAAAATATCTAGATGGTTACATTTGGTAGCCAGTTTAATTCCAAATGTAGATTTAGTCTGATTTTCACATAGTAGGATCAATAAGATAGGTATTACGATAGATATCTATTAGAATGGAGTTAATGACATTAAATGTTCGAAGTGCCGTCTATCTCTAATACTGTTGAATTGCAGCAAATATTATCGAAAGCCCCACTTGAATAGGATATAGGATCGGTTACATCTGTTTTACATCCCACGATCTGGTAACAACCAAAATCTGCTGTACGAACATTCGTTAATGTACCTTTCCTCAACAGTAAATATTCAATAAAATTTTCCTATTCCATTTGTATAAATATAGGTACATACGTCGTCATCTTTAATTGTTATCTCTTTCATCATCTCCTTTCTCTTCTTTGATTTGATTTTTGAAACAAAAATTTTCGTTCGTTCGTTTTCCACGATTTCTTTTTCGTTTTGTAAATCTCCAACTTTATATATATATAATATGAATTTCAATGTAAATTTTAATGGTCCTTTTAAAGTTTAATGTAGCGTAGAGTAGAGAGGAGGTTCCCGACGTTTTATCCGCGCGTCAGATTACCCTCAATTTTATTCAACTTCTTTTTCTTCAAAGCTCGTAACGGGTCACTTTTATCATGACTTAACATAACTTTTATCTTTCAAATCGAGAGTAGAACTTTTCTATGGTGGAAAATCTGACAAACATACAAATATCTACTCCGTATGAAAAAAAGGTAAAAAAAACCCACATACACATAGGGAATCGTATCGGAGAGAAGAAAAATGTGTAAATAATTAGGACAAGTCTTTGGAAAAAATCTCCTAGGAAACTGTTGAGAATTTTTCACATGGAGAAAATGCAATAAAACTTTATTTCTTGTACAATAGCTTATATATGTAGATTATAGTACCAATCTAAAGTGAAGTCAATCTGCAATCTGTTTAGTTGTCACCCTCGTGTGTGCGGCTAGAAGAACGTGTTTAGAATTTGTGTTAAACAACTCCCTTGTGTACTGACAGCTTAACATTTTTTTTGTGTGATGTGCATGTGTACCATCCTGAATTTTTTCCATCTACATAGGTATATTCGTTTTTTGTTGTTGGTGTCTAAGCCACAAGCGAAATATAACAACGTGAATAAATTTCTAGCAATCAAAACAGGAACTTGATTACGAGAAAGAGAGAGAGAAAAAGACTACAAACCGACAACAACAACAACAACATTTATGGGTGAGGATGGTTGTTATAACAATGAAGAGAGATGTAAGGTGCGGCCATCAGCATGAATTGCGTAAGTTATACTTCAAGAGTCATTGTGCCAAATCGTGTCTAAATTATATTTTAAATCTATAAGTTCAAATATGGTTTAGATTTTAGATTAGGTAGGTATACGATTTTCACTATAATGACCGTATAGAAAAAGTCATTTAAAAAGAAAAAGTTAAAACCACATTGGGAAAAGATTTGTGTATAGATGATGGAGGTGGTATAACAAATAACAACTTGTCTCTTGTCTCGTTATTCTATTCAATTGTATTCAACTCTTTAAACTTTGTCAATATGGTAAAATACAAAAAGTTTCTTCTTGTCGAATAGATGGGGAACTTGTCATTTTCCAGTCGTACAGTAATTAATAGTAATCGACAATAAATGGTCTTTTAGAGAAATAATGGGGAGCTTAAAGCGCCTCTAATTACTCCTTTTGGATGGAATATCTACAAATGGTGTGTACTTGATGTCCCATTCACAAACTAACTTATTCCATTTCTATGATCACTTGAAACATTTCCCCCCGCCCAAACAGGATGTTTTCGATAGGATACCTGTTCGTGTCTGTTTACTAAAATCTCTTTGATTTATGCATAAGTATTATTCGTGAATTTCTAATGATCCTTGAAGATTAAAGTCCAAATTAAACGAAATTCGCAATAAGATCTAAATTGTAAGGGATTTTAAGTACTTTACTGAGCTCATTATTATAACAAAAATGCTGACTCTGCAAAATTATCTACAATAATTAAGCCAAGTTTAAATAAAAATTTAACCGTATAATTTCATTTATACTTGATGTAAAATGATAAGAATAGCCACTAGAAACTGTCGCCGACATTTCTTGTCTTCTATTATAAAACACAAAAAAAAAACATATCCAACTTTATATTCATTGCATGCATAATGCATAAGGAAGATTAATATTGACTGCAACATTTTATCGAGTTGATTGTCAATTCAACCCACAGGATAATTTAAAAATTTCTTACTTAATTATCATGTTCATTGATAATAATCATTTTTTTTCTTTCCAACTCATCTATCAATTTTTATATGAAAATTTTAAGAAATTCACCCAAAATTACATCAATCACATAAAACTTTAACAAATTTTTAACTCCTCCAATTCAATAATAGTCATTCATTTGGACAGATTTCCGGTTTTTGTATTATTAATAATATAATTAGGATAATCTTGACTCCAGGAAACAGGAATTAATCAATCAATTATTCTTGATTGATGACAAGAAAGTGGAGTAAAAGAAACACGCACAGAAGAAGAAGAAAGGCGCAATAAGAAGTGTACGACAATCAAAAGGAATTTCCATCAAAACCACACTGGTATTTTTCCTTTTTTTCTCTGTTAAAACCTGGTACAGAAATACCGTGTTGTTTTATTACCTGGTCTTGGCGATAATTACTGAAGAATTCGGTAACAAACAAGAAATCTAACAGACATTTCTTGTAACATATGAGTGAAACAATAAAATTAATGGTTTTTTATAGAATATTTTTGAAAAAAATATTGGCGACTTATCATAGGAAATTAGCATTTATATGTACATCGAGTGAAATAACTGTTCAATACATTAACACATAACAGTTGTGTTGAAAACGTGGCAGAAGACTTTCTATCTGAGTTATTTCCAGTGTTTTTCTAGCCCGTTTTGATGATTGTAATCTCGAATTTTTCTAAAGTTCTAATTTCGAAAGAAAATCGTGACAAAGTTTTCAAATTTTTTTTCTTGTTTAAAGATTTATCAAATTTTTTTTAATAAATTTCTTTTTAAAGGAAAAGGAGAAATGTTGTTTTATGTATGGTAGGGTGAATAACCTCGCAAAAATGTTACAAAACTTTATCAAAACTCGTGTGTTCTGTTTTTTCTTTGTATTTTTATTTTTCTATATAATATACGAAGAATTCTATTTTGCATAAAATTGAAAACTTACCGGGCGTAATCTTTGTATTATCTCCTATCACTAGAACAATAGCCCAATAACTGAATATAATTAATGAAAAGTAGTTTAGGAAGTTGTTGGGGTTCCGCCACAACCACTTCATTTTCCACCCCCACATCCACCCAGTACACAACACATACACAAATCGACGATTTTCTGATATATGTAAAAACTATTAACAGCACAATTTCAACAACATAAAACACAAAACATAACAAAACTTAAAATAGAAAAAAAAAACAACAAAAAAACTGATACAATTGCAAAGAATTTTTGAAAGTTTCCGAGCTTTTCCGTACAGCTTTTATCCGGCTAATAGATTTCCAACGAACATAATCACTTATTGTTAGAGAAATTGTCCGGTGTGTTTATATGTCGCCACTTGTTAATTATCGTCCAGTCTCATGGTATTTTAAAAGGGGAATTTTTACAATGTCCATTGATAATTAAGGAAGCTTTTGTTTGGGTTTTTGTCCACTCGTTTCCTGAAAAACTCTATAAAGCTCTTTATACACAACCACGACGACGGTCGCTCGCGGACTGACTATACACCGTCTTCTAGTAATAATATTGCCGCCGCCGCCGTGGTGGAAATGGTTGGTTGCAATTCTGTGGCGCTTGCCCTGTGCTATATACATACACACTCAGGTAACATCTACCTGTACCCATTTGGTATATGTAGTTTTTATTTTCTGTATAAATATAGAAAAAGAGAGATATAGACAAATGGACCGAAAGATAAGGAGGGTATGAGAGAGGAATCCTCTTTGAAAAATAGAGAGACACACGAAGAAGTACACAGTCTCTTCTCTGGTCCAAGGTTTTATTTAGGTACGTTGGATCTTCATGGAACAATTCGACGGAAAAACAAGAACGAGATAACAACGATAGTAAATAAATGAATTAGTCAATTGTATAATTGTTGATCTAGATAATGATAACTAGAGGAGACCGGAAATGGAGAAGAATGGTCTAATTCGAATAACTGGAAGTGTTAAGAATTTCGATAATTTCGTCTAGGTACTGCTTTTTGTTCATTTTGTTTTTTAACGTTTGTAAAGGTTTCTTAATTGGAATTTCTAATCTCGCGATATTTCTAGACAATTAACATAAAAATTAGAGGAAATATTGGAACATTTGCCCTTCACACATAGATCGAATTGAGGGGAAAACCGAATTTGAGCAAGAACAATAAAGAATCTTTGTTATTTTACAATTAATTATATAAAGTAATTGAAAGTGCCACATTAATCAATTTTTATTTCGTCTCGTACTATTGTATTTGCAATAGAAACCAATCAAGATTTTCTAGATACTTAATTTTCCAACGGATACAGGTATTTTTATTATTATTAGCCGTTTCTTTATGGAAAAAAACATGCCGTTTTTCTGATTTTCTAACAAAACTTCAAAGCTTCTCGTTATGTATACCTAATAATGATTTTACAGCTTTTGTATGAACTAACTTTAAAATGAACGTGGATTTGAGAAAATGGAAATTTTATATGTGTTGATATGAAAATTCAATAAACAGTCTATATCCAAATAGTACCCTAATGCTGTGATAGAAAATTTATCCGTCTACGCGTTTTTTCCGTAAATTTGCATCTAATTATTTATCGATTTCATCCTTTTTTTCTTCTTCAAACACTCGTTCTACATACCATTTTGCTAAATTTCTTACATTTTGTTTCGTTGTATTCTATTTTTTAATTAATACATTGACCAATACAATTAAATAATAAAATGTAAAGAAAACCTGCAATTAGTTAAATTGTAATTTAGCTTTGTCGTGTGACTAAGGTATTACATTAATACTAGAAAAAACTAAGCTATTATTTTTAGGGCAACCCTATATACCACATATCCAAATTAAAATGACCCCTTTTCCGGTACCTTTTTTTATTTTAAATGGTTACAAGAGCGATTATATGGCTAATCTACAAATTATTTCATTTATGTTAATTGTTAATTATATAGGAAAATGACACCAATTTTCTTTCTTCATAATTATAATTATTATTGATACTAATTCTTTTTTTACCATAAACCTGTTAATGGATCAATAAATAATTTGAATATCAACAGACAGATTACATGAAATAATAACAAATTATTTTGTAAATTTTAATAAAATTGTTTTTGATAACATTATATAAACTATGACAGTTAAGCTGTAAGGGATGAATTTGTATGGAAATACGGATTATAAAGTGTTGGATAAATACTATACGAACATCAAATCCCCCTTCTATTCATAACTTTTCGTTCGCGAATTGTTTTGAAAAGAAGAAAATCCAAAATAGAGGCGTAACGTGTTACACGATATTCTATTAACTAACTGATGATAGAAATTTATTCAGTAAGTATACCTCTTTGTCTTTACTTTGGAGAAATTCGAGCATGATTATATCAATTAAATATATAAGAACTAATAAACAGGCTTGCAGGATTTCCGAAAGAAAACTTACAAAAATCAACGTTTCATCTTTTACGAAAATCAAACCCTTAAAATACATAGGTAATGAACAGGGTAGTAACTAGGGGGACCCCAGGGGTAGCAAAATGTTTTGTAATTATAACATTATAACTATATATAAAAAGTAACTTTAAATCAACCCCTTAACCCTTAGGTGTTACGGTTACCACTGGAAAAGATCGTTTTATAGTTCGTCAATCTTTCAACTCTCTTCTTTAATTATTCATTTTAGCACTTTTAACGACTATGACCATTTGATCGGAACCGAATCAACGAGACTGTCACGTCTTGTTTTGAAAGCATGGGTTCTTATAAGAAGGCTACTAAGCGATTTCATAGGGCTGTCCGTTATAACAACATCTCATATAACGACAACTTGATTAGTACAACAAAACTAATATAATTGGGGCAGTACCCACTCCATTCACTTACATCATTCGAAAACCTAGATGTAACGACATTCGGATATAACGTCACTATTTTCTAAGCACCATGACTGTCGCTATAGGCAAGTTAACATGTATCTCAAACAATCGTCATAAGAGACATTTGAGACAGTCTCAGCGTGTGCAAGGGAAGATACGAGAATGTCTGCTTGGGGAGGGCCACAAAAATGCCTACACTTAGGGGTGCCAATATACTCAGAGCCGTTCCTGCCTGCAAAGTTTCAAAATTTGAACGCAAAATAGCAATAAATTATCAAATTGCTTACAATAAAGTTTCTAGAGTAAATTATACACATCCCACATAAAATAATTATAATGTTCTACATATTCAATACGGTGTAAATGTAAAAAATTTCCATATATATATACTGAATATTATACATTCTCTAGATAATTTATTTTCTTTTTCTTTCTTCCTAGATAAATCATCATAATCTAACAAAAAAAAAGAATTATTCTATAGTCTAGCTTAGTCTAGTCTATAGTCTATTCTACCTTATGGATAACTATTTACACAACTGTATAATCGCGTCTTGTGTGTAAATCTCCATTCTTTTTCCTTCGACCACTCTTTTATAAGCTGATCTCTTCTACCTATGTGTTACAAAAAGATTGAGAGAATTGAACATTTCTGTAGGTAATAATAATAAAGAAACGAACACTGACCTATACATTATTAGATGTCAGTCAGGTATAATACGAAATAGTGAAATCTAGAATTCACATACTATTATATACTAAACATTTTATATGAAGATTGTATATAATGTAGGTATAGACGACGTCATTCATGAGAACTTTAGATAGGTCTTTGACTTTCTGTACTGGCTGGTTTCGTGCAAAAGACGACACAAGAAACAGTCAGAATTTAATGGTTTCATCGTCGACGAATGGAGGTGACAACAATCAGAAACGAAAATAATACGACAGATCCGTATTCAAAGAATTTTTATTGAATCCAGACCCAGACCTTACCTATTATAATCCATAGGTATTATTATTAAATATACCTACACAATTTTGTTCAATTGCAATTGCAACCAGTAGGTATATTTGTTCTTGACATACTCAATAATCTGTATTTGAAAGTAAATTTAATCAATTTCTAGAACATATAGAATAAGAAATGAACACTATTTTGATAAATAATTAACATTAACAGCCTTATCAGTCATGTACCTATCGTTTGTTTAAATTTATAGGCTAGTTACGTTGTAAATAAGTTAAAAATAAGCTTTCCCATAAATTTAGCACGATGTTTATTTTACTTCATCCTTAAAAATTATCAATTACTAATTATAATTAAATTAAATTATTCTCCAATTACTGTTTTTTATGGATACGACTTAATTATCATCAGTTAATTTCAGTTACTTCGAGATAAATTTCACCAATCTTAGTTAATTGAAACCATAAAACCTATTGTTATATGTTTAATGATTATTGATAACTGAAGGTTAAATTTCAACCGTTGATTTAACTGGGAAAAATAACTTTAGCCCCCAGTTTCACCAATATGGTTTAACTATATTATTTAAGACGGTCTTTAACCCGGATTAACACCTCTCGCGACTAAAATGATGTCATTTTAACACCGGATTGCATCAGTCTGATTGGTGCAATGTGAAAAATTACTGATTTTGAGCCAGCTTGGTGAAACCGATCAAACCTTTTATGTACTCAAATACTGAATTATTTTATTTATGAACAAATTTATATGAAATTGTGCTTCTAATCCACAAATCCTGGTAATTTCTACGTATGATTTATATCTGAATACCTGTATACTAATATAGGAAACAAGGCCGAAACGTGCTTAAAACTTGTTTAACATCATAATTGTGATTTAGAATAATTTAGGTAGATATTGATAAATGGGTTGTTTAAAGTACAAAATATTTTTTTTTTGGAAAGATAGGTAACTATCATTGAAATCACGAATATTTATTGGTGTTATAAATCGATTTAATTGAATAAAACTTGTAAATTGATTTACAGATAAACATAAAAACGGATATCGTGAAAAGTCACAATAATGATAATATAATCAAACAGGTGTATTATGTACATATATTGTACATATACCGTGTGTACAGCACTATTTCAGGTCGAAGTACACAACGTAGGTCCTATTTGTATTAGAATATATGTATATTTTCACAATTAATTCACCTAAAAACCAGTCAATAAGATGTATTAATTAGCATTATCGGTACATAACTTAGTTTGACCTGAAATATTGTTGTACACCCAGTATACTGTTGTGAACCTGTTGTTGTTGTTGTTGTTGTTATGAGAGTGGGGCACCGGCAAAGAGAGAAGTTGTAAAGAAGACTGGTACGGCATGGCACCGAGCACCAAGTCAAGCTAACTTGGCGAAGGACATACACACGGCCCCGCTCACACACAAATATATTACATGATGTTAATACTAATGTTATAGAATAGAAGGTATATAGGAAAGAAGAAAGCCCCCTCATCTTTCGTACATTAACATGAACCAGTTCAACGTTATTTCAATCCCTTGTAGAGTTTTATTTGTTTGAATTTTCCCCATATAGGTAGTATGTACCTATGAAGATTTTATCAAAACGACAATATTATGATATTGTTATCAATAAATTTACATTTGAATATTTGATTTGATTGTGTTTTTGTGCAGATTTGATAAACCGCAAACTGTATGAATATGAAAATATTGAAACTTTCCAGAATAATTTAATCAATCAATTTTTGACCATTTATGGTGGAAAAACCATATCGAATTTTTATTGATCTGTGGTTGAATACGGATTATTGTAAATATATTTGTCAATTTCTTTTCAATAAACAAATATTTTGGCTACATCCTGTTGTAATAATAGGTACCAGATGTAAATTATTCCTGTAAATATAAAATTGATGTAATAACATTAAAATTAGATAAATATAACGTTAACGTTTACGTATAATTTCCTGTTACAATTAATAAGTTTTTGCTTCTCGAAAAAAGAAGGCTAAAATAGCAAAAAAGTCCATCCTACATGTACATATAATAAACAGAAACAAGGTCAAAGTCTAGGCCAAGGTTATGTTCCTGATGTTCATCAAATTATTATGCAAGTTTTTCCCAAATTTTGCCTATATTTTGATGATGAATTTTAATGATGATTTACCAGAAATTTCCCTAAAATAATAATAATAATACTAATAAGTTGTTTTCCACCTAATCAAGTGTTTCGGTAGTTTGCAATTTAAATTTAGTGCAAATTTTTGAATTTTCCGATATATCTGCCATCTATACAAGAATCGATGAACTAATAGGCAACTTTTGACAGTTGACAGCTCAATGCTACCAATACAACAAAATTTAAGTTTTGCCAACATAATTCTTAGTTCCACAAAAAAATACTTTTTATCGATATACTAACGAAATAATTACTTTATTTTACGACTTACACTGATTATAATAATCTTAGATACATAACTGAAAGTATACAACTAAATTGAATTAATAATTGTTAAGCGCTTCTAATTTGCCTTCTAGTTTATTGTTGTCAAGTTGGTACGAATCAATAAAACTAAACAAATTAGTCAACCAACAATACTTGTTATCTGGCGATGGAAATTAACGTTTTTTTCAAAAATTATTAAAAAAAAGTGCATCTTTTTGCATATAAACTGGTTTTATATTGTTTGCCTATTTTAAAACATAATTTCCCATAATTTGATAACTATTTATTCGAAAAACGATTAAAAATTATCAATTAATTGTCCACAATTCGTATGCTCATTGATTGCCGCTAATTTCTAAATTATCATCAAAACTGTTTAAAAAAATAGTGATGCAGTTTTAGATTTATCATAATGATATTCTTTAAACCATCGTGGGTTACCCATGAAGGTAAATTAATCAACGAATACACACTACCAATAAGATAACCTCAATTTTTTTTCTCCTCTTGTTTCCGTTGCAGGTAATAAACCGATCTTTTCGGTTGATATACATCCGAAAAGTGGACGATTTGCAACAGGAGGTCAAGGTGGTTCCGGTGGTCGTATTACTATCTGGAATATAGCTCCAGTATTGTCAGAAAATGATGAAAATGATCCAAAAGTACCGAAAATGTTATGTCAAATGGACAATCATTTAGGTTTATTGATCAAGAAACAAATAATACGTATTTGAATAATATATGTATGTTTTTTTCTTGTAGCTTGTGTTAATGTAGTTCGTTGGAGTAATGAGGGTCATTTATTAGCATCCGGTGGTGATGATAAACTTGTAATGATATGGCGTTTAACTAGTGAAGGTAGTTCATCGATTTTCGGTAGTGGAAAAGTGAATTTGGAAACATGGAAATGTATCTATACGTTGAATTATCATAATGGTGATGTATTGGATTTAGCATGGGCACCACATGATGCTTGGTTAGCATCAGGCAGTGTTGATAATACTGTGATTATATGGAATGCTCATAAATTTCCCGAAAAGGTCGCTGTCTTAAAAGGGCACACTGGGATGGTTAAAGTAATTTAAAATTCTAATGTGTTTGATGTATACTTATTTCTTGTTGTTTTTAGGGAGTAACTTGGGATCCTGTTGGTAAATATATAGCAAGTCAATCCGATGATAAGTCATTAAGAATCTGGCGAACATCGGATTGGTCTCAACAAGAACTTGTTAAAGAACCATTCGTTGATAGTTCAGCTACAACGCATGTTTTACGATTATCATGGTCACCTGATGGGCAATATCTAGTATCAGCACATGCCATGAATGGTGGTGGTCCTACTGCACAAATTATTGAAAGAGAAGGTTGGCGACAAGATAAAGATTTTGTTGGGCATAGAAAAGCTGTTACATGTGTTGTAAGTGTTATACATATATTCACTAATCTAACATTGAATAAAAATGGTTTTTATTAATGTGTTGTAGAGATTTAATTCGAATATTTTAAAGAAAAATCCAGTAGGTAGTCCAAAAAGTCAACAATATTGTTGTTGTGCAATCGGTTCAAGGGATCGTTCAATCAGTGTATGGTTGACATCATTAAAACGACCACTAGTTGTTATCAAAGATTTATTTGATGATAGTGTCCTGGATATATCATGGAGTAATGATGGTCTATATTTATTTGCATGTTCTTGGGATGGTAGTGTAGCTTGTGTTCTATTTACTCAAAACGAAATTGGAATCCCGCTAACAATCAAGGAAAAAGTATAGTTATTTTCGTAATAATTGTCATTTTATCTAATTATTTTTGTTGTTTTTAGAATGATTTATATGAGCGTGTTTATCATAAATCGTTACAGAAAAATTGGAATTTAAATTTGACAGGTAGTCAAATAATTGAAAATCCTGAATTATTGAAAGCCATTGATGAAATGAATGAATCAAATACAATACAAAGTATAAGTGTTGAAATACCAAAACCAGCTGTTAAAGATGTACCAATTGAATCACCGAAATTAAATACAAATAATGTTCTAGTACCGGCTAATAAACAAGTTGAAACACGTTTACCATCAGGTAAACGACGTATAACACCAATGTTATTAACAACAGCACCAGCTTCAACAGCTGATACAACAACTGATACTACTAGATCAACATTAAATGTGCCATCCATTAAAGAAACTAATAAAATTGTTGAAAGTGTAAAAAGTAGTAAAACGACTACATTCAACAATCAAAGTCTAAGTTCATTGTAAGTCGAAATATTTTAAAATAATTTTTATAAATGTTAAAGTTGGTTTTTTATTCCAGTTCTGTTAATAATGAAGCTCACAATTTAAGACCTCCTGGTGCACAAATTAATCAATTAACTTGCTGTGAAGTACCTGGTGATCAACCTATAGTACAATTTATAAATATTTTAGATCCATTGAAATTAGCTCCAGGAATAACAGCTACGAAAACTTGTGGTCCTTTTAAAATACAGGTATTTTTATAGATTTTACTTCAAGAAAAATGGAGATAATGTATAAATTTTTTAGATAACGAATAATTGTCATAAGACATCAAAAGGTTCACTAGCTTGTCTGGAAATATTCAAAAATGAAAATGAAAAAGAACCACTATGGGATAGTTATTTAGGTTCATCAATACGTTGTATGTCAGCAAATCGACGATTTATTATTGTATGTTGTGAAGATCATAGTATTAATTGTTATGATATCAGAACTGGTGCTAAACCATTCCCTCCAATTATTATTGATGATGTAGTATCATCATTAACATTATCACAAACTAGTTATTGTTTAGTATTAACAAAAACTGGTCTATTATATATGTGGGATATTGAATCGATCAAAAATATATTAAGTCGTATATCGATTAGAAGTTTATTAACAGGAAAAGGAGCTGTTAGTAGTTGTGGTTTAAGTTCAGCTAATCTACCAATAATTACATTAACAGATGGACGGGCTTATTCATTCATCAAAGATCTACAAACTTGGTAAGATTTGTTTAATTTAATAATTAATTAATAATATTAGTGTTTGTTTTTGTATTTAGGGTACAATTATCAAATCCTTTAGATCCATTGACTAGAATTGGTGGTAGTTTAATACGACATATACCATCGAATTTACCATTATCATCATTGCAACGATCGATTGCAATGCATGGTTCTAATGATACATTACCATCAGGTGCTACTTTGAGTTTTCTGGAAAATCAAATTACAGCCAGTTCTGTATTGAATTCATTGGTTGAATATCGACATTGGCTTTTTGCAACTGTTAATCATCTACTCGATAAAGGTAGTGGAGAACTATTTGTCAATAGTATTTGATTGATTTTAATGATGAGTTGTTTTGTTTAAAGGGCCGGAATGTCGATTAAGATTAATTTTGGATGAATTATTAGGACCGACACATTCATCAGCAAAGAAAACCAATGATACTATTATGGTAATTTCATTTGCTAAAATAATAGTTTTCGTGTTTTTATCATCCTGTTCTTTCTAGGGCTTATCTAAACATTCATTGTTGAAAGAAATTTTGGAAATAATCAAAACCAAACTGCCATGGCAACGATTATATAAAGAATATAGTGAACAATTGGAGTCAATTGTATAAAAAAACTATAACAATAAGACAAACTTTTTCAATAATAATTTATTTTACTCAATTTTCCAGTTTTTAAATATAACAGGAAAAAAATACTATTGTTGACGTTTCTTTTCCTCTTCAACATATCTAGGTAAATCGTCTAATGGTTTATAATAGACATGTACAGTCTGTGCACCAGCAAACATAGTTAACAATGCTGCAGTTAAAAATGTGATATATCTTGGCCACGAGACACCGGCTGGCATTTTTCCTGTTACCTAATATTTATTGTTCAATAACTACAGGATGTTCAGCTTCTATAAGATTTTTAGCTTGACGTCTCTTATAAACTCTATCTACAGAAAGTATTGTTATTAGATTTATGTGATCTTGTACTATTAAAAACTTGGGAAACTTACAAAAATTCGTCTCACCAACATTCCAATTGATCATAGAAAATTCTAGTGCTGCCCCTAATAGAAAGAATAAGGGTAAAAATCTATAAACACCAAAATACTTTTTTCCAGGCCACTTATTTAAAAAGGACTGAATTCGAGGATTACGTTTCATACTTTTCAATGTATGAACAAATCAACATTTTTGACTTGTCGATGAAGGGAAGAAACATAACCTAACTTTTTGACTTTGTGGTTATGTAACAATTTTTAAAATATTCTCACTTAAAAAAAATATTGTATAAATGCTAGAATCTCGTCTAATTGAATCGAAAGAGCCACGAAAAATAATAGACATTGTTATCAGCTTTTCTTATAAATCACAACTATGGTTGAAAAGCAACTTCTAAAAATTTAGGAGTAAATTAAAAGTGACTCGTTATATACATTTACCGATAATAAATAAAGGTTTCGTTAAGGGTCGCTTAAGGTTCTGTAGGGGTAATTCGGCTAATCCTAGGTTTTTCACAGCAAAAATAAAATGTAGTTTTTAAATTTCCCGCTAATCCGAGTGGCGCCATCTTTTCATAACCTGTAAAATTAAAAGTTCTGTTGGTACTCCTGGCAGTGATAGCGCCATCTTTCCACACCACTTGGACTAAAAACTATGTTGGCAATGGTTTGGTGTTTTGATGTTTTGTGATTGGTAGCACTGAGACTGTCAGTTGTCAAATGTCAGAAATTTTCTCAAACATAACCTAAAATGTTTTATAGCAGAAAAGATGTGTATATTATTAAATTAAACTAGATTTTATTGTTAATATTCAACGAAATTAGTATTTTTCGTTTAAAAAAGCCGAAAATAGTTTAAACAGGTAATTGAATTTAGAAGTTATGTTTGTTTTTTTTTGTATACAAGCTCCCAAAGTCTCTATAATTTTCATAGGAATGCTTGGCTTTTCTGAACAGTTCTGTGTTGAATAGCTAGAAAATTTGATAGGAGTTATCAAAGAAAAGTCAGTTTTTCTACTGGAAACCCTTTCGCTTTGAATTTAATTATTTAAAGTTACGAAGGTAAATATATTAGCTGTTCTAAAAAATTGAATAGTTACAGGTTTTTATTTGTAAAATACAACTTTTCGTAAATTCGTCATTTTTTCTAGATTAAGCAAATTAGTGGTAATAATATTAAGAATCTGGCTTATTTTTTTATGGTTTTTAACCAAAGATATATTAAAAATTCATAGAAATGAATCACAAGACTTGGGGAAAATCCTTTTACTGCAATAGAGTGTCATTTATAAATTATTTTATACAGTTTTTGTGCAGAAAAATATGATTAGATAAAAGAAAACTTGCAAAATTAATGACAATTGGGAGATAAACTCATTTACAATAAAGAGGTAAGAATCATCATCAAAAACAAATTGAAATGAAACCTTACGTATAACAATAATTTAAGAATAATATAAAGTATAAAACTGTAACAACGTACCTATTTGAAATGTTACTGAAAAATCGTGTGTTCCTTTAATTGATAAATAAATATTTTAGCACATTGTGATCAAAAAGAGAAGAATCACTAGAACATTGAAAAACTCAAAACAACTTGAAGCTAAAAGTGTATAGTTCCAATTCAATCGTGTTAAAAGTCGCAATGGGGATGCGAATTAACATTAACACTGTTATATTATTTATCATAAATTGTGAAAGAATAATGATACAATTAAGTGAATTATACAAAGTCAAACGAAACAAAGAAATTCAGGGGAATTTACAACTTTTTAAAATGTAAGTAAGGGGTTATTATCGGAAAAAGATCTTTAAAAGTAAAAGCTCAAAGTTACACATAATTATTTATTGATACAAATTTACAATTATTTTTAACTGATTTACATAAATGTATATTGTTATTTCTTTGCAGGGGAACTTCTGGCTCTTTTCCCATTGAATTTTGCTTGAAAATATAATGTTGTTTAAAATTGCTAATTTTTGTTAGTACAATAGTGAATTTTTTCAGTCTGAGAGGTTCTTCCAAATGAAACGGAATTATGGTTATATGATTGATATTGAAATGAACATCTCGTTTTAATGGTTATCACCAACAATTTCTTAAAAATTAGCAAAATAAATCAACCATAATCCATGTTAGTACAGTCAAATAGATAATTTTATTAAAAGAAATACATTCAAAGGTAATTAATTAATGAGAATTTTTTTAGTTTCAACTCATTTGCTTTTAATTTTTACAGTCGTTTTGCTGTAATTAACGAGAAGTATTTCAACTTCCTTGTAATGTGTGTGTGATCATAGATAATGTGGTAATCGTTTTCAGAAAATTAATGAAAATGCAGATTTTACAAAAGTAATTTCATTTATAGTAGTTAAAGGACAAGCATTAAACTGTTTATTAATTAACTCTTTGTTACAGATATATCAGCTCAAAGAGAGACCTTCCATCGGCGAAAGAAAGTCTGACTAATGTCTCGGAGGAATTTATCATTATAACGTTGCCGCTTGAAGAGTGTATAATTGATGATAATAATTGACTTCTTAATTGTTTAAATGTTCTCAACTGCATTGTATTCAGAAATCGTTATTTAATTTAATAAAGAAATCAATAAACGGTCCGGAGTCTTGTTTATTTTTGTCCTTTTAAAGAAGTTTGTTTCCTGTTAGGGCTGCAGAGGGTTGTAGGAGGTAATGGGAGAGTGAAGAATTCGAGTTCTAAAAATGGTCTAAATTTGACGCCAATAACTTCTCCAAACATCTCCTAATATTTCCTATTATAACCCTGATACAGCACCCAAATGTCACGAAAAATTGCCTAAAATTTTCGATTTTGTATTAGGATCACATGAGTGACAGGAGGTATTCGGATGAGGTATTAGGAGTAAATATTTGCCGGGAAATTTTAAATTTCCCGCCAAATATCTGCTCCTAATACCTCCTGTCACTCATGTGATCCTAATACAAAATTCAAGTTTTACGAAAAATTGGTTAAAATATTACAGTTTTGGCGAAAAATTGTCTGAAATTTTCTATTTTGTATCAGGATCACATGAGGGACAGGAGGTATTCGAAGGAGGTATTAGGAGTAAATATTTGGCGGGAAATTCAAATTTTCCCGCCAAATCCCTGCTCATAATACCTCTTCCGAATACCTCCTGTCACTCATGTGATCCTAATACAAAATCGAAAATTTTAAGCAATTTTTCGTGAAATTTGGGTGTTGTATCAGGATTATAATAGGAAATATTAGGAGTTATTTGAAGAGGTACTTAGCGACAAATTTAGACTTTTTTTTAAGCAATTAGAACTGGAATTCTTCACTCTCCTATTACCTTCTGCTACCATTTGCGGCCCTAATAGTAACTTCTCTAATTTACCCAACTATTCGATACAAGAGTCCCTGTGCTTCTTATATTCATTTAGATACACATTTTAAAGGACAAAAATTAAACTCGGAATAATGTATTGATGTCTTTATTGAATTAAATAACAATTTTCAAATACAATGCAACTGATACAAGTTGAATTGTATCAATTATCCTCACTTCAAACAACAACATTATAATGATTAATTCCTTTGATGAGTGAGAGCTTCTCTAGCAGTTAGTCGTTGGAGGTTATTTCTTTCAGCTGCTATATCTGTAACAAAGAAATAACTGTAAAATTATTTGTTCTAATAAATTCACTATCACTAAAGTTACCTTTGTAAACATTTGTCAAAGTCTGTATTTTCATTCGTTTTATGAAGACGATCACCACATTGTCAATGCTGAGCAAGGCATTACAAGTAAGTGAAACACATTTCGTCAATTATGGCACAATAACTGTGAAAATTCAAAGCAAATGAGTTAAAACTAAAACAAAACCATGCTTTCAGTAATTATTTACCTTAAAATGTATTTCTTGCAATTAATTATCTGTTTGAATGTACTAAAAGACAATCTAACATGAATTAACGTTGATTTATACTGTTAATTTTTTGGGAGATCGAACCATCTTCATTTCAATATCAATCACATTACCATAATTTTCGTTCTTTTAGAAGAACTTCTTAGGCTAAAAAATTCATTACTTTACTATAACAATCAAGTAGTTTTCTCCAATAGAAACTTACTCTTTATATTTTGAAACAAAGTTCAAGAAGAAAGGACCCACAAACTTCCCTGCAAAGGAAAAAGAATACAAGTAAATCAACAGATGACTATCAGCAGTTTGCATAAATAAATAAATAAATAGGTGTAATTTTAAACTTTTACTTCTAATTAACTTTATCGATAATAAGTGATAATAACCTTTGTATGTCGTTATGATTATTGCGTATGTGCTACCGTTTTGTTTGAAAAATTGAATTCAATCTTACCTCTTGCGTTTACGTTGACAATTTTCCATTAATTTTAGAGCTGATTGAAATCCACTTCATTTTTCAGTTTTTATTCTTCTCATTATCATTTATCGCTAATTTTCTATATTATTTATACAAAAATAAATGAATAAATCAAACGCAATGCAAAACATATTATTTCTGATCTAATTACATTGAGTCTCAGGTTCATTTTTGAAAATTGGTTGCCACAAACCAAAACATTTTTTTTACAGACGTTTATTTCAATATGACAATCATCATTTCGTTTTACCTGGAAGATCGTAAATCCACCACTTCCCTATAAAAACAAATAATTATTTAACAGTAATCACCAATTTTTCACATCCTTATAGGAAAATATCGACAATAAAATGTGACCGTTTTATTGTTATAATTATTTAACTTTTGTTCAACAAAGACTTACGAAAAGATAAACATATTTTTGAACAATGTTCAAAGCAAAAAAGCTTCCAGAAAAGACATTTTTAAAGTTAAACTTCTCCAACGTTCTTCCATGCCATTTGGTACTGGATTTTCCTCTCATTGTCAGTCAATCTCAGAATTATTCAGGAGAGTCAAAAATTCCTACAAAAATGTAAAAAATTAATGTAAATTATTGGTTAAACATTTTAATTTTGTTATTTTGTTATAAAGCTTTATTTTTGATCAATTTTTGAAAAAAAAAAACTGACAGTTGACATTCCAAGACTACCAACACAAAAACTATACAATACTAAACCATTGCCAACCCAATTTATAATTCTGGAGTTCATGGAAAGATGGCGCTGTTACTATCAGGGCCGCCAACATAATTTGTAAGTTTAGATTTGTCCGAAAGATGGCACTCTACAGATTAGCGGGAAATTTAAAAATATTTACCTTACAACAAGCTGTACATTCTGGCGAACGTTTTGTTTCATTTGACTTCGTATTATTCTCCTAATTTTATGATTATATTTCCACGATTAATTCACATTTCCGTTATCACCTTCAATGCTACTGAATAATTTAAACTCTAAGGTTTCGTATAATTATTTTAAAATAAACAATATTACTTACTAAAAATCGTTCCAAAGATAAACCAATTAAGGTAGCCACCCTTAGCACCGTTAGCTTTAAGTTTTGTTTGATTTTTCCGTAATATTTCAGTAATTCTTCCCATTTTTATCATAATATGATCAAAAATTAATTTACCAGTTAAATGGATACAGGATTTTCCAGCATCATTCAAATACGTTACTGTAGTTTCAAAATTTTATCTCATTGTTAGATTGTTGTGGATTTTTTTTTAATTTGTTGTTTAGCAAAAAATGTACCATGATTGAAACGATTTTAATTGTAATAATAAATGCATTCTTAACTCTTGAATTTTGTAAAAGGATTTGAAGTGAATATGTCTTTCAATTATCGATCTTTCTTTTCCATTTCTCATTCATTTTGCAAGTTTTATTTTATCTTTTCTGTTTCTGGTACACCATCAACGCATACTCAAATTCTAAAACTGTAGGTATAAAATATGTAATTCATAAAATGACACTCAAAAATACATTTCCAGCCTTACATTTTCTGATACGGCGGCTGAGTTTTCTCTACAATGGTTTGATCTTAATATATCTGTAAAAAAATTATTAAAAAATTGTCTCAATAATTCCACAGAAATAAGAATAGGTACTTTTATGAATCTTTTATAGTAAAAACGTTTTGCCATTAATTTCTAACGTATCCTTCGTAAGAACCCACAAAACCACGTTTGTATTTCAATTATTACTACTAATTTGCTTAATCCTGGAAAATTTAAGAAAGCTCGTATTTTACAGATTAAACTAATAACTTTTTAGAACAGATATTTACCTTTACAATTTTAAACAAAATTCAAAACTAAAGTTACCAATTAAAAAACCGACTCTTGCTTGATAACTACTATCAAATTTTCCAGTTATTCAACTCAGAACTGTTCAGAAGAGCCAAGAATTCGTATATTCGTATGATTATGAATATTAATTTTAGAATGCGTAAAATTATCAGAGATGAACCAACAACGGTAGAAATTCCAAATAATTCATCGTTAACTCTCAGTTGTTTTGAGTTTTCTAAAACACTTCAATCAATCTTCCTACCTTTATCACAATGATAAAATATTAATTTATCAATTGAATCGATACCTACACGGTTTTCCAATAACATTTCAAAGCCAAGAATTCCTGGAAAAATGATGCGTTTTTGTAAGCTTGTCAGGTCAGAGACAAACACAATTTTTAAACTTAATTACGTGTTCAGGCCATTTTCGGCTGTTTTTTAAAACGAAAAACATTAGTTCCATCAAATATTAGTAATAAAATCTAGTTTAATTTGGTAATATACGAGTTTTTTCTTATAATTTTTAGGTTACCTTTGTCAAAATTTTCAAACTGACAGTTGACATTCCAATACTACCAACAATAAAACTGTACAATACTAAATCATTGCCAACACAATTTTTAATCCTGAAGTTTATGGAAAGATGGCGCTGTCCCTATCAGGGCCACCAACGCAAATTATAAATTCATATTTGGCCAAAAGATGGCACTGTGCACATTCGCGGGAAATTTAAAATACTGACGTATTAATAAGCTGTAAATTCTGACGAATTTTTGGTTTGGGATTAATTTTCTAGTTTTATCACCATTGTTCCATGATCTATAATAAATAATATATTAAATAATGTTAATGAACTGAATCGCATTTTCATTATTACTTACAAAACCATTGCAAATTTGAAGTCTTAAAATTTTGTATTATTAGTTTTAAAATGCGCATTAAAATTTACTGAATCCTTTCAGTGATGAAACAATTATGGTAACAATTCAAAATAATCCATGGTTTGATTTGTTTTGATTTTTCCCAAATATTCTAATGACTTCCATTTTTATTGCAATATGATATGATATCACTTTCAATACTACGTCACTACAATTTCAAATTGTGATTTATTGTTAGACTATTGTAATAAAATTTCGTTTCAATTCGGTTTTTTGCAAAAAACTCACCATAATTTTGATTGTAATAATAAATTCATTCTTACCTCTTGAAATTATCGATTTTTGTCTTCCAATTCTCATTCCTTTTTCAAGATTGGTTTTTCCTATCATATTTTTCTGCTTGTATTCTATCATCGACGCACACTCACACTCTAAAACTGGATGAAGTGATTTAAAGATCACACTCAGAAATACATTTCTGGCCTTGCATTTTCTGGTACGTCGATTGAGTTTGTTCTGCAATTGTTTGACATTGCTCTATTTGTAGAAAAGAATTAATTAAACAATTGCCTTACCTAATAAATCCACAGAAATCAGAATAATCCTATGAATCTTTCGATTCGTCTTGTGATTCATTTTTAAGAACTTTTAATATACCTTTCATCAAAAGCATACAAAACCAAGCTTGTGTCTCAAGTATTATGATTAGCCAATTTGCTTAATCTAGAAAAATTTGGCAAATTAGGAAAACTAGTATTTTACAGATAAAAACTAGTAACTATTCAATAAATATTTACCTTTATAATTTTAAACAAAATTCAAAACGAAAAAGTTTTTCATTAAATAAATTGACTGATTCTTCTTTGATAACTGCTACCAAATTTTCTAGTGAGTCAACTCAGGACTATCAGAAGAACCAAAAATTCCTATAAAAATGATTATGATTATTAATTTTAAAATGCGTATTAAAATCATCAGAGATGAACCAACGACAGGAACAATTCCAAATAACTCATCGTTAACTCCGAGTTGTTTTGATTTTTCCAAAACATTCCAATGATTCTTCTTACCTTTATCACAATGATAAAATATTAATTTATCAATTGAATCGATACCTACAGGGTTTTCCATTAACATTCTAAAACCAAGAATTCTTGTAAAAATGATGATTTTTGTAAACAAAGAAACAAACACAATTTTAAACAAAATTCAAAACTAAAAAGTTTCCAATTAAAAAACTGACTCTTGCCTGATAACTGCTATCAAATTTTGAAATTATTCAACTCAAAACTATTCAGAAGACCCAAAACTTCCTATAAAAATGATAGAGTTTTTGTAAGCTTGTATACAAAGAAACAAACATAACTAACTAAATTGAATTACCTGTTTAAATTATTTCCGGCTTTATTCAAACGAAAAATATTAGTTCCGTTGAATATTAACCATAAAATCTACTTTAATTTAATAATATACGCATTTTTTCTATTATAAAATATTTTAGGTTATCTTTTATAAAAATTTCTAAAATTTGACAATGACACTTGACATTTCAGTACTACCAATAACAGAACCTTAAAACACCAAACCATTGCCAACACAATGTTTAGTTCCAGAACTGCGGAAAGATGGCGCTGTCAGTACCAGGAGTACCAACAAAAGTTCTAATTTTACAGGTTGCGAAAAGATGGCATTCTACGAATCAGCGGGAAATTTAAACAATTATATTCTGATCTTGTTGTAAAAACCCTCAGGAAACCGATATTCCAATAACTTTCTACTGTTGTTCATCACAAAGATTTGAAATGGCAAAAATAACAAGAAATTAGCGACCCACAAGTGCAAATAAATGTCTTATCGTATCTTCTATACGCAATACCCCATACAATATTTAATAATTTCATGTGTTTATCTCTATTACAATTAATAAAAAAAATCGCTGATATCAGTCTGTTGATCGTTAGTCAACAAGTGGACCAACTTGGTCAAATCAAAATAAACGACTTAGCAACTTTTAGTTGATTTTGATTCACTACAAGTTGCTTCAACTAAACCGTTGAACAACCACTGGCTCACCAATGTAAACCTACCTTTAGTCAAAAGTTCAAGCGTCTACCAACAGATGTCATCATATGAACAATTGTCAAAAACCTAACCTCATATTTTTTAAACTGGAAAATTTTGGACAAGTTTTTTTTCAATTTTATTCAAAATTGCCCAAATATTCGTGTCTAATTTAAAAAGTACTTTCGTTAAAAAACGTAAGTAAGTTATACTTGTATTAAATTAAGAAAATAATTTGGCGCCAATTCTTCCCGCTCATAACCAACAACAGGATTCTCCGTTTGTTTATATTACCTGTGAACTTTATTACTTTGAATAAGTTTAAATGGGAAAAACTCAAAAATGAAACAGAGCAGTATAACGTAAGTCGTTGATTTAATTTCAAGAAACTATATAAAATTGAAAAAAATCAATTTCAGCTCGTTTTTTACGCGTAAAAATAATAAATCTGAGACGAGTAATGGAGAAACCAAGGACGGGTATGTAAATAATTAAAAAAAATTAGTTATTAACGAAAAATCAAATGTTGCGACTTTTTCTTAAACGAAACATTGATATTAATCGATACAACTCTTGTTTATTTCGAGCTAGATCGATCACCAATGGAATTGCATCGACATCGAATAAACGAACTAGAGATGATAGCAGTACTGATAATTCCCCTGATAATAAGTAAGAATATTTTAAAATAATCGTTATATAGTATCGTTTATTGATTATTGTTCAATAATAGAAAAAAATCAACAAATATTGAAGAAAAACCATTAACTTCAAATGAGAATATTTTTAAAATACTGTCGTCTGCACAAGTCATTTTAGAAGAAGGAAAAACAAATATAACACTCGGTAATTGTTTATAATTAATTTATAATAATAATATTTAATAATTTGCACGGATTCTTGTAGACACCAAAGAGTCAGTTGATGAAAAGTTGAGGAAAAATAGTGATGATTATGATCCAACTGTATCAAAATATAGTCCCATAGAACATGCTACTTGGGCGAGAGGCCAAAGGTTATTATTATTTATCAATTTTTCGCTCTTAACACTAAAATATGTATATTTTTTATAGTGTCCCATATGTGGCCTTAACAAGAACCTTAGATTCAATTGAAAATACATCAAGTCGTTTAAGAATCGTTGAAATCTTGAGTAATTTCTTTCGTTCAGTTATTGTACAAACACCTGATGATCTTCTACCATCATTATATTTATGTTTAAATAAATTAGCACCAGCTTATGAAGGTTTAGAATTAGGTATTGCAGAGACGAATCTAATGAAAGCAATTGGTTCATCAACTGGACGTTCATTAGGACAAATTAAATCCGATTGTCAATCATTAGGTGATATTGGTTTAGTTGCAGAACAATCACGAACCAATCAACGTATGTTATATCAACCGGCACGATTAATTGTACGTGGTGTATTTGAGAAACTTAAAGAAATTGCCAAATTAACAGGTCATAGTGTATGTTTCTTCTCGCTTTTGTGTTTAAATAAATTAAAACGATAACAACAAATTGTAGTCACAGACGAAGAAAGTTGAGAAGATTCAACAGATGTTTGTTGCTTGTAAAGGTTCAGAAGCACGATTTTTGATACGTTCATTAGCTGGAAAATTACGTATCGGTTTGGCTGAACAATCTGTTCTACAAGCATTAGCATTAGCTTGTTCGTTAACACCACCAAATCAAGAATATCCACCGAAAATAACCGATAAATCGAAAAAAATGAGTCCGGAATCGTTTAAAGAAGAATTCGATAGAAATGCATTAATTTTAAAGACAACATATTGGTAAAAAGTCTCAAAAAATACATAATTAATTCAATCATAAATTGATTATAAATTTTCAGTGAATGTCCAAATTATAACATGATTATACCAAAACTATTAGAAAATGGTATTGAAGATCTACCAAAACATTGTAAACTAACACCACAGATACCATTAAAACCAATGTTAGCACATCCAACAAAAGGTATACAAGAAGTTTTGCAACGTTTCGATGGTATGAAATTTACATGTGAATGGAAATATGATGGTGAACGTGCCCAAATTCATATCAATAATAATGATGTATCAATATTTAGTCGTAATCAAGAGAATAATACATCAAAATATCCAGATATTATATCAAGGATACATAAATGTAAAGGGGAACAGGTACAATCGTGTATTTTGGATTGTGAAGCAGTTGCTTGGGATCGTGAAAAGAAAATGATTCTACCCTTTCAAATACTATCAACCAGGAAAAGAAAAGTACGTTTTTTTATTCAATTTGTTTCATTAATAATCATAATTGTCACTTACAGGATGCTGATGAGTCGTCAATTAAAGTACAAGTTTGCATATTTATGTTTGATTTGTTGTATTTTAACGGTGAACCATTGGTAAAGAAACCATTTATAGAACGTCGTGAATTATTACGGCAACATTTCAAAGAAGTTGAAGGTGAATGGTGTTTTGTTACATCAATGGATACAACAATAATGGAAGAAGTACAGGACTTCCTTGAGGAAAGTATTAAAGGTAATTGTGAAGGTTTAATGGTGAAGACATTGGAACAAGAAGCAACATACGAAATTGCAAAACGTTCACGTAATTGGTTGAAATTGAAAAAAGATTATTTAGACGGTGTTGGTGATACATTAGATTTGGTCGTTATTGGTGGTTATTTGGGTAAAGGTAAACGTACAGGTACCTATGGTGGATTCTTGTTAGCCTGTTATGATCAAGAAAGTGAAGAATATCAAACTATTTGTAAGGTAAATTGCTTTAAAAAAAAGTGTTGAAATTGATGAATAATTATTGAAAAATTTTATAGATAGGAACTGGATTTAGTGACGATATTCTACAACAACATTCGGACTTCTTGAAACAACATATTATCGAAAAACCGAAATCCTATTATCGATTTGATGGTACATTGGAACCGGATCATTGGTTCGATACAACACAAGTTTGGGAAGTTAAATGTGCTGATTTATCGTTATCACCAATCCATAGAGCCGCTATTGGAATTGTAATTGTTATCACTTTTTTTTCTGTAATTACTTTGTAACGCAACTGTATTATTTGTAGGTGGATTCTGAAAAAGGTATTTCCTTACGTTTCCCACGATTTATTCGAATTCGTGATGATAAAGGTGTAGAGGATGCAACAACAGCCCAACAAATAGCACGAATGTATTCCAGTCAAGAACAAGTTAAAAATCAAGATAATCCAAACAAATTCAATGAGGAAGACTTCTATTAAGAGAAAAAATAAAATATTTTTTTATAATATCATTGGAAATAATCTTCAGTCTTGAATAATTCTAAATTCGTAGAGGCAGTATTTTTCTTTTCAACACTTGTACTTTTTTTCTAATTAATAAAACTTTGTATTAATGCCAAACAATTTGTAATTATTATTGTTCTATACTTACAAATAATGGTGTGAAAATATTGGCAACTTTACTAGTTGTGGTATTTTCTGTATATCCTAGTTTTTCTTCAGCTTTATCCATTTCATCTTCTAGAACTTGTAGATTCGATTTAATGTGTTCGGTAAGACGTTCAACTGCATCTATACGTGTAAATAGACTTTTTAAGTCGTCTTTATAATTATGTAAAGATTTTAATAATTCGGTAGCATATAAACGGTCTTGTTTGCCAAAATTTAGCACTGTTTGGAATTCTTCAAGACGTGATAACATATCATCGATGTTTTTGCTAACAGGGTCCAACTAGAATTTAAACGAATTATAATGATTTATCTAAAACATATTGGATTTCTTCACTTTAGCTTTAATATCGACCATTATAAGTTTACTGTAGTCTTCAGCAGTGGTTTTCAAATTATTTTCCATTTTTCACTTTTATAGGTTATGTTTTGGAATATGTTGAAATAACAATTTTTCTTAATTCTAAATACAATAAAATGCTTAAAACACTAATTTTTGACTAAAAAATAATGAAAATTTTTAACAAAACTCAATAATAAGTGGAGAAATGTTTATCAACAATCAAGAAAAACGTCAAAAACTGGCGGCAAATTTCAAACAGGAATTATAACAAAATCTTTATTATATTATTATCACATAAAATTATTGATTATAATCTATAGGTATATATTGATATTGAATTAATATCTATTTTTCTAATGGAGCATAATTTAGTAATTTCTCGATAAGATCCACATGTCCCAATAACATTCTTCTACAACAATATCGTTTCAATCCTAAAGCATCCAAAGCATCACCTTCCGTATATTCAGCTTGTAATAAGCCCAAATAAGCCTCCCATTTATTACCAATTACTTTTCCACAAGTAAAACAACGTACCGGAATAATCATTTTATTGATCCTGAAAGTTAGGTTAGAATCAAGAAAATTATTTTTTACTAGTTTTTATCATAATATATAATAAATTTCTATTATCATATCAGAATGTATTGAGATTTTGATTGAACTTACTATTTTTATTCAGAAAAAATCCAAAAATTTGTATTTATTTGCTTTGCCAAAACAAGCTGTCAAAAATCTAGAACTTTTTATTTCTAGAGTAGAATAGGTTGGCTAACATGATTGAATTCGACCAATCAAATTTGAAAAGTCGTAAAGCGAGATAGTTATATACAAGTTTAAATAGAGTAAAGCAGGACAAACCAACTTCCGGTAGACTATATGCAGGACATGATCACAAAATTTATGATTCATAATTAATTATTGCAAATTATGCTACTAATGATAATTTGTCCAATAAGTCTTTGTTTGATTTGAAATTAAACTGAATTTTTATATTTAAATTACTTGAGTCTTTAGAAATCGTATAACAATTAATTCAAATTAATCCTAGTAACCTATACTTATCGATACCGGCATACTTTTCAAAATAAATATTGGAAATTATAGAGATTGTTGTTGTTTTGATAGCACCAAATCATAAAATAAATCAAATTATTAATTATCATTAAGATATGAATCGTGAGAATTGTATTTACGATTAGAATTAATAATTTTATGACATATTTTTGACTAATGTAGTGGTCATTTCCGGTGTCTAAGTTACCGCTACTTTACCACAAGCCGGCCATTATTTTGTTAGCGGCAAGCTGCGTGTCGCTTGTGTTATCCGTAAAAATTGTGTGAATTTGTTGTTTTAGTGATAAAATTATCAAAATTTTAATTATTTAATCAACAATCGTTCCATTGTAATTTTTCTCTATACTTTCCATATTTGATATCCGAACCGAAAACATGGGTGATGAAAAAAAGGTAAACATGCTTGCTTGCTTAATTTGTTAATAATATTCCTAACCCATAAAATTGTTACTCAAACTAGACGTAATCATATTTAATTAAGGAAATGATTCAATTATATAGTTTTAATATCGATTTTTTTGTTTCTTCTAGAGTACTGAATCTGAACACATCAATTTAAAAGTATTGGGACAAGATAATGCTGTTGTCCAATTTAAGATCAAAAAACACACCCCATTAAGGAAACTAATGGGTGCTTATTGTGAACGAGCTGTAAGTATTCAACCTTACTTTCCCACATCAATTAAAACCGATTTTCCATGCCCAATTAATCTAAAAAGATGTATTTAAGATGGAAATTGCATTTGTAGTCTATTTTCCACTCGAAATCTGTACGGTTTTTTTTTATCTTTAGGGTTTGAGTATGCAAGTGGTTCGATTCCGATTCGATGGTACCCCAATTAATGAAACAGACACTCCCACATCATTGGGTATGGAAGAAGGGGACACTATTGAAGTTTATCAACAGCAAACTGGTGGTTCTTTTAAAATTAGTTTATCAATAAACCTATAAACAACAAGTATACATAACAAACAACACCTGTATTTTCTGCTGACATTAAAGTATGTCCATTTGTGTCTCATACGGTTTATTTTTTTTTTGTATAGATTTAAGCTAGTTCTAATATAATGTTCTAAGTTTAAATAAATTACTTTAAAATGATAATATTTAACAAAAAAAAAAATGATAATGATAGGTTTCTGTTCGTTCAGTTTTTCACCATTTGATTCGTTTCTGTTCTGTTCAAAATTCTTGTATTTATTTCACAATAGTTCTTTTCTGTATTTTTTGTAATTCAAAACTTGAATAAAATTAGCCGGTTTTTTGATAAGTCTTTAATTAATTAATTATTATTATAATCTTTAATTTTTCTTAATTTTTTTATATTTATGTTGAAAAACTCCATCACCACTCGATCTAAAATGAAGATTTCCAAATACAACAGTTGCTAGAATACAAATTAAAGCAATTATTGTAATAAATTCAGCTCGATTGGGCAATGGGACACCACACGCTGTATACCAATAAGAACCATCTGATGGTGGTTTATTTCCAGGTAAACAATGCCAGTCGAAGTATTTCTCATCGTAGTTGGTTGGACATAAATATTTACGTTTTTGAAGAGTCTGTTAATTCCAAAAAAAAAAAATCAATTAAATAATTATACGAAAATTAACAAATTACCATTCCGAAAGCTGTATGAATAGGGACGTATTGTTCACACGATCCTATTGGTTCCTTTAATCCGATAGCAATCTCATTTTCTGGATTAAAGAATATCGGCATTACTAAGAAAGTTAAGTAATGTAAAACAAGGTGTCCCATTAAGAGCCAAGTTGTCCAGTGTGTTTGAATTGGCTGATTAAAACCGTCCCTTTTGGGAGTACGATCTCCGGACCAGATGATCAAAAGAAATATCGTCAAAAGAACAAAATAAGTTACTTCACTATGGATTTTATAAATGTCGTGTAATGGATGGTAGATTGGTAGGAATAACAGAATTCCTCCTGGAGCCCCCAAGAGTCCTGCCAGGACCGAACATAAGATTTCCTTACCGATACTTGAACAAGAAAGTAACAATGAAGGATTTATCGAAAATATACACCGTTTTTCCACTACCTCTTATCAGCAATCCATTTGCCTTCACTATTACAAATCCATTTTCTAGTCAAATGGAACCAAAACGTGAAACTACATGCAAATGTTGAATGGAAATAATACGAATTCCATGGTACCCAATAATGACGATCTTCAATATTTGGATCTGTATCATGCCAAGTCCAATGCAGAAAATTCACACTAATTATATCATAAGGTAGATCAACTAGAACGGAACCTAATCCAACAGCAAATGGTTCTGCCCATTCTGGTAGTCGCATCTTGGCCACCCCAATCGAGGATTGATAAATGAAACAAGGATCTAGTGAAAATGTACCATTAATCCTTGTGATACTAATTGTTAAGGGTGCATATACGGGGAGATTTTTCTCTCTTTTTCAAAAGGATAGAGACTCCCTGTATATGCACCCTTAGAATTTAGATAAATCTCACATAATAGCATTATATGTAATGGTAATCTTCTACCCAGAAAGATTACTGGTGTCTGTGAATGCCAATAATTATCAATATCTGGTAAAATAAAACACATAGATTCAATAATAAGACCATGAATGAGAATACCAAGCCATAAATAAGGTAAACGTCCACCTCTTAATGAAGCTAAAATATTGCCTCCTTGTAAAATTGTTTATTTCCCTTAATTGTGAATAGTTTACCATGAAGAAGGGTGAGAATACCCCCGACAATATATGCGAATTGTGAAATGAAGTAAGTTGGTTCATTTTTCCAATGAATACTTAAATCGGAGAAACGAACAAACCAATCCCAGAACTAGGAACAATGTTAATAAATAGAATTTACGTTTAGAATATTTACAATTTACAACTTACCCCATCATATTTTAATTCATTATATTCAACCCCTACGACAAATAAATCTTTATTGTCCATGCTGTAAGACATCTAAAACTGGATTAATCTAGGTTCCAAATGAACTGAT
>JAZBHA010000319.1:58389-81424 GCA_037464855.1 Iselma pallidipennis | reverse complement strand
TTTTAGAGACTGAAATCAGTCTTTCTGTGAAAGACTGTGAGAGACTGAAAATTTTATCCTGGGGGCCTATCGACATACTTAATTAGGTAGAAAGCTCGCCTATAAGTGACAAAATTTAGAAAAGTTGACAATATTTTCTCTCACAGCTATTCTTACCCCATATTTGCGGTTTCTCTTCTAATTTCGATATTCGCAACCGTTTATTGCATACCACTCGTGATTTTACCTTTTGGAAGGCAAACTATATTCCCTTAAAAAAACCTAGTAAAGTCAACCTACATTTTTTTGTAAAACCGTTTTGGCATAACGGCCTTAGATTGAACGGAAATAAGTTGAAATCATCAACATTTTTGCCGGCTCATTTCCAAAATTCATTTTTCCTAGTCCTGTAGGAATACATTTATTTCGCAGGAAAGCGAGTGCGAGTTGATTAGTGATGGCAATGCCCTTGTTCAGCTTGAACTATGCATTTCAATTGTATGTGCATATAAATGCGTATGCAAACTCTCTATATACATATATGTATATATGGATACGTATGTGTATGTGCAGTTTTTGTTGGCGTTTCCGCGTTCCGCAGCAATAATTCTCCGAATTGTGGGTGAATTAAAGTTGTATCCCTCGATCCACTAAATTTCTGGTTCTAGAATTGATTTGATTCGCAGACCTTTCCAGGAGACAGACACTTTTTTGTGTTGGCCAAGCAAGTGGAGAAATATTCATAATCTTGTTGATTACTATTAATTTTCTTTACTGAAAAGACTTTAATCAAAATCACGAACAAGTCAACTCATTAGGATTGTATTCAGTTGAAGTCCTTTAATTAGAGTCTGGCCATCGAAAAACCCACCCCTGATCTCAGTACTGCCAAATTATTGTGGAATAGTTGAATTTACGTTACGCACATTAATTTACGTCAAAGTACACATATTTTTCAGTGACGCCGGAGCTTTGAGAGATAGTTTTTGTATATATGTGTGTGTGTATGTTTATTGTATGTATGTAATATGGATGTGTGTGTGTATATGTACGGACTCAGTTTTCGCCCCCGATCAAAACGGACCGTTAGGTCTATTTAAATAGAAAAATGCACGGGTTCAGATGTGGTATTGTAAGCGAATATGTTCCTTGTGATGTCGTCGGACAGAGAGAGCCCGTAATTTTTACACGTTTTCTAGTATGCTCGACCTTAAAAACACACCAATAGGGTCGAATTTTCAACTATGTAGATATTGTGTGCTAGCCTTAAATGGTTTTCCAGTTTGGATTTTGTATTCCTGGAGCCATTTTGCTCCACATCAGGATCGATCCAGGGACTGGGGAGGGTCTGAATTCCGCGCATGCTATTTTATCTCTTTTTGTCTTGGTATATGCCGTCTCACTTCTATTGCTCCCGCACCCTTATTTCCCATCGTCGTGCCCTTTTATTGCACGCCGATCGTCTCTCCACCACCTCTGTCGCTGCCGTTTGTCTCCACCACACCAACCAACCTACCGATAGTCCAACGAGAGGAACTAACGGCCAACACATGTGTACTTTGGTTGCACTACACTGAACGTACACACATTAATGAATCTTTAAAAAAGGATAAACTCCAGTGAAAATATCCTCCTAATTTTCTACAGTTTTCTAAGATTTGCTTGTTATTTCAAACGTTCGTGTGCCATAATGAAATGCTGATATTGAAGAATTCTGAATCGTTTCATTGATCAACTTGAATTAAAATTAAATTGTTTATAGAGAAGCCATCGAATTGCATTTTAACTTAAACAACTTGTGTGCATTAAAATAGTTTCAGTTAATTAAAAAGCACTTAACCTTTTTCCCTTTTACAGTTAAAGCAGGCGCAATTAAATTGTCCCATGAACAACCACCACCCCCTCACAACAGCCCACTCCTCATCAACTTTTCATTCAACATTGTTCTTCTGTACAACCATTACAGACCTTGTCTCATCCCCTTTACTCCAATTCAACCCTTGTAGCGCACGTGCAAAGTTAACAGAATTAATTTTCTTAATTCGCAAATTCCCAAACAAAAAACATTTATTTGTATGAGGGGCACACGCAGACATATAAACGGACAACAGGGACTGGACGTGGATTCCGAGATAGAGAGGGATATGACTGGGAAATTTCAAGTATTTTTGCATAAACACGACAAATTCCATTTCATTTGCATATGGTCAGTTAGTAATGAAACTTTAGAGAGTATTTCTCTCTTTGTTTTTCTCTATTAGATTTCTATACATACTGATGTTAAGGGTATAGGAAAAGTTTGAACTGTATGTATGTATGTATGTATTGCGGCCATAATGTCGACAAAGACGCAATTTTGAAGGACAAGGAACGAATTATCAAACTACCCGCATGTTGTCCACTGATCCAATAGTTGGACAAAGAGAGACATGCAGAGGAAAAAACATGTGTCAGACGAAGGGAACATGCACACAACCATGCAGTCTGAAGCCGGAGGGATGAGTAACAGAGACGGCAGGATTACGGAATTTGCATAAAAACGAGATGGGCTCAAATGATGGTCGGGATTGGGGGTGTATGGATGAGGGTGTGAGTAAGAGAGTGAATATGTGTAGCAATAAGGGGTGAGACGAAAGACGCCAACTCCAAAGGGAGTAGGACAGTGAATAATGGTGGCAGAACTGCAGGGCGATCACCTATGGCCATAAGAACGAGCTTGCAAGTCAAATGATTCTTTAAGAGCCTACTATTATGATTCTCCAAATGTTTGTTTCAAAAATTGAAGGTTCAAGATAAATATTTGGAAGAATTGACTTTTTGAAAGATTTCAAAATTTGTATCGAAGTCTATGGTGAGAGAAATCTGCAAAAAAGTTTGGCCAATGTTTATTTTGGTCTAATTTGTTTATTTGGCACCCAAACAATATCCTTTTTCTGTCGAAATCGTCCCCAAATTATCCAGTATCACCAAACGACCACGACCTCTCATTCACAAATTATTAATCGAACCGACCTTGACATTTTTTCCGTGCCAACGAACGATGAACCGACAGAGTTTTTATCCCATGCACCTCCACACAACGGCGCGCAGGTTCCAAACATCATCATACAACCACTAAAGCATCATCCCCTTGCAGAAATTCACCAACAACAGTAACCGCCCCCACCTCCAATCTCACCAGTATCATAACTTCACACAATTATCACTTTCCACATATGTACACACAGGTGGAGGTAACGAATTTTCCGACAATGTAGAGAAGAATTTGTATTACACGAATGGATGTATGGATGGACGGATGGATGAAGAGAAAAAAATTCTGCCACCCCCCATTACCCTAACAGTGAAAAAAATTTGTCCAGGTAAGTGTTAACCATACCAATAATGTTTTCCGACGACGTCCAAAATTTATGATTTATGAGGGGGTGTTAAACAACATCAATGCCAGTGTGAAAAATACGTGGAAGTTTCAAAAAATAAAAGCTGATGACGAGTTTTGTTATACCTATAGAAGAATTCCAAATGGAGATATCTGACGATATACTTTTTTTATTACAGTAATGCACTGTTTTTTTTTTCTGTTTACAGCTACAAGCACGATAAAATTTTAATAAAATGGGAATGAAAGCAGAACTGTAGGAATTATGTATTTTTTCAACTTTTTTTGTCAGAGTATAAAGAATCTTTATTAGACAATAATAAGAGGTGTGAGGGTGTTGGTTTTTAGATGGATGGTTTGTTGATGAGAACCGCAATACAAACAGAAAAACAGTTGACGCTATACACCGAAATATTAATTGTTAATGTGATATTTTCCAGTTATCTTTTGCTCTGTTGGTTTCAGATCAGGCGTATATTGGGGGTTGGTAGTTAATTGGCAATCAATCATCTGGAAACATTGATCCTGGCCATATTCTAAGCATCCTAACAATCCCATCGATAATTGGAGTATATGTTTGTCTAACTATAATTTTCATTTTATAGATAATAGAGTAAGATAGAGAGATAAACGTAACGAAATTTTCAATATAACACGATCCCAATGGTCGATTGTCGATAAATCAGCGAAATGCTTACATTATTTACTACACATATGAGATAGAAACTTTAACCGGACATGTTCATTATTGATTAGAGTTGGTTGTGCCTTATCTTCCGTCGCGACGGTTACGACGCGCGAGAGCGTCCATTTTGTGTCGAATATTCTCTATAGTGAATAGTAAATTTCCTATAACTATAACTATCTCTATCTACTATTGTATTATCATTATAAAATAATTCTCTAACTTATAATAAGAGTAATTTAAACATATAGCTATATAGAAATAAAGAAGGGATGAAATGGGGATGATTAACCCTGATTTTAATACTGATACGTCTTATCATTGAAACAAACCAAATTTGGGGATAATTTATTTTACGATAAGAAGGGTACTTTGAAAGGGGGTTAAATCTGAACTACTAATAAAATCTTAAAATTATGCAAACATTTCAAAAAATTAAATAAAATAAAATAACTAAAACTTGCCTTAAAACCATAAATATTACTAAAAAAAAATAGATTAAAGTTATAAAACCCAAAGAACTACACTAAAACTACACTTTGTAGAATCTGTCTTTAGATTGTTACTTGGTCAGTATCTTCAATCAAACTGACTCATAGAAATTATTAAATATCTTAGAAATGTAAAGAAATCCCCTATAGACCGGTTTTTGTCTTGTCTCCAATAACTATCCTTATTCAATGTATAGTTGATTATTTATGCATCCTTGTTAGATCAAGTTTTATATAAGATGGTCATCATCTATTGGGGAAGTTATTTATAAAGGGCTTTATTTGTATAAAAAGCTGGACACTGGTATTTAACCGTGTGAATTTAACAGGTTGAATATAAGAAGGGTAAATTTTTTTCTTTGTGATAATTTAAAATTTAGATCTTCCCTTTAATTTTTATTTTGATGCAGATATAGAGTTAATATATTCGGGGAAAATGAATGAAACGACTGGAATGAATTAAGATTGAATGTAATGATGAGAAACAGAGTTGAAATATACAAAAGAAGGAAAAGGGTTGCAAATGGTATTGAGTGATGTTGGATTTTGTGTGATTCTAGCGTTTCATATTCGATTCACAAGAACTTGAAAATGTCTCTCAAATTAACTAAACGAGCTCATCTATTAAGGATTCTAAACAAAATATTCCTAAAGGGACTGCATATACCTACGCTTTTGGAAAGGGCATGTTCTATGTATATATTTTATACTATGTTGAAGTCCACCCTTAATGTCGACCCTATTCCGAATTTAATTTGCAATGAAACATCTGAGGAACGCTAGTATATTCGTTAACTTACCCAGAGTTTTCCATGAGGATTCTTCGTTTGCTTATATAGGGAGATATATTTCTACGATATATGTTTGTAGATGTATATGTGTGCATGTATATATATGTAATTCCCGGTCCCTTTTTACATATATTCAAGTAAAGTTAAACAGAGATGGTATGGCAGAGAAGGTGGTGCAATCTCCGGGGACACACCTAGCAATATCTCCATCCAAATTCCGGTATGCTTATAATTAAAACTTTACAAATTCCAGTGATGTACTTGATGATGAAAGTCTGGACTGAAATTGAATCCATAAATAATCCTTCCTTTTTTTAGACAATTGAAGACAGTTATTCCTGTTTTTTTTTTTGTAAATCAACTAAAGTCTTTTATATTCGTATGAAAATTGGTGAATTTTTGTATGAACTATTTAGAAAAGTCATGAATCGGATATTGGTCGGTAAATATAATTATTTATTAACAAACATCAAATTTTGTTGTGTAAACAGTAATTATGAAACATTTCATTCATGTGTAATACCTTTTGATGTACCTTTTATATTTTAACGTAGAACAACGGCGTAATCTACGTAAAAAGTAGATACTTTTTCGCCTTCAGTTTCCGTGCTAGTATTGGTTTATGTATATGATATAATGATAACAACTGGCTTATCCTATGCCGCCTTCGCCAATTTTCTTTTTTTTTTTCAAATACTCTATTGATGATGATCATCAAGAGACAATAAGCCAAGACAAAGGCTGTTTTCATTAAAAACCGTTGCCATGCGGGAAAATGCAATTTTAGAAACTAGCGGCACGTTAATAATGAAAAATAATGGTGCATCAGTCTCGGGTGTGTATATCATTAAATTTGATGGAAGGCTAGCTAAACGTCGACTGAAACAGGGTAACCACCCTTTAATAAATGTATAGTATGAGTATGAATACCAAAGCTTCTTCGATAAAACTATTTTATCTAAAACAACAACAGTTCGATTGCTTTATGAATTTTCCAATAAAAATTTCTTCCTAAACATTTTATTTATACAAATCGACTAAATTCTGATATTATTTAAATAAAATCTGGTAGTCCCTGATGTAAATTGCTAGTGTGGATTGTCTAACAGGAAGCAAATATTTGGCCCTTTTGTTGTCTGCCTGGACATTAATCTTTGTCTTTGAGGAAGCGTCACGTTACAGTGCACCATGCACACAAAACAAAAAATTTGCAGACCACTTAATTATTACCATTGTCGGAAGTTTTGAAAAATTTTTCGAATAAAATAAAAATCAAGCTAATAAAATTGTCAAGAAGTTAATCAAAGCTGTGACAAGTGCCAAAGTAGCAAGTTGTTGAAATAGAACTATGACATAATCAACAACAACAACCAAAAAAACTAGTTTGGGTATTCAACTACGGGCCGTTCTTTTTCCTATTCTATTGTGACTCGTTTTTTACTTGTCGTATGTCATGACGTGTGCCTGTTTGGGATAGATAGCAAGTGGTTAGGCTCGCGTGCCATAAGGTTTACCTGTTGACTTTCTGGGCCAGTTAGAACAGGTCGGTGGTGGATTATATATATACGTATAGGTATGTATATGCTAACAGTTAGCATATATACTACGTTCGACCACTGGACATAACATTATAACAAGCCGATCAGGGTTGCAGATTAGCCATGAACTAATTAGCACCTCATTATATACAATGATAGGACTGTTAGCTTATTTGTAATTGAACTATAGTTATATAATCAATCTTTTAGATGCAAGAGTGACATGTAATCTAAAGCCACATTTATCTATCTACAGTCTACAGGACAGACCACAGTTATAATAATTTCCAATATTTTTATAAATAATTTATCAGTTCTAAAAGAAGGAAATACGTAGATTCGACGGAGCGTTATGGAACTCGGAGGCTCTAAGCAATATAAAATTTGGGACCCCCATCAGACTCATTGGTGACAAATTTACGCCTTCTTTAGAGCCCTTCCAGGCTAGGACTTGTTGCCAAAGCTTTAATACACCTTTGCATAGAGTAAAAAGAAACGAAAAAAGGATGTTATTAAAATGTAAGCATGTCGGTTATTCCGGAACGTCGGACAACTGACTATGGGTGTCGGGTAATCGAGACTTTACTGTATCTAGGATCAAGATAAACGGTTCTCGAATAGTCACTATTCTCTACATATTTTGTGAAGACAAAACTTTTTTTAGTAATTCAGTGAATGATATTTCTTTGTGCAAAATTTCAAAAATTTGTAATTTGAAAATAAATATTTAAATAACTAGTTGAAAGTTGAAATATAATTTGCTTTAATTTGCTGTTTTTCTAGTCCTTCATATTTTAGAATAATTATCTCAATTAGATAATTTCAGTAAAATAAACTTATCCTAAAGTATAATTATTATAAAAACATTCATGAAAATGATGGCGGTAGTATCCTGTCATTGCCACCACAGCCGACACCGCCACCACCACCACTACCACCGCCGCTGTTCACAACTCAAAACACAACGGAACTGTACTGACCTGAGTCAAGCCGCAAAAACTCATAACTCGATTAAAAAACGCATCACAGGTGGTGGTCCATCTATACACATATACTATTATAGAGGATGGTTGAAAAATATGCACAAATTGACTTGTATTTGAGCTTTCAATTTTCTAATTCTCTAGTCAAGATGCACGAGTATAGTATTTGAATATAAATAACAAAACAAGTGTAAAAGATTACCCTCTGAACTTAGAGTAGATGTCCCGTGCTAGAAAACCAGTTTTCTAGCATTCAAAGTTCAGGGGTTATTCGGAAAGTATCATCATCCAGTTATGGGACCCCTTGTCGTGTACCCTCTTTTTCAAGTGTTAATTATCGTGGCACGTGTAAAGAGTTTTAATGGATTTTCTAATTTTTTGGTGTTTTTTTTCGTTTTAAAATTGGCCGTTATACTTACAATTAGAAGTCTAACCGTTGAGATTCCTTCTAAGCTTTATACGTTGTTGAAATTTAAATATCAAATAACATCTGAGTTTTGATTGTATATATAAAATGGGAGCAAGTGGTCATCATCAAGTGATTTCTCACGATAATATTCTGACCCTTCTTTTCCTGATTAAATATGTATAACGTCTATCGTCGTCTTGGAACAGGTTTGGTCAGTTGACCACTTCGCTATATACATACACACAACATCCCTTTTATCTTTCAAGAGAGAAAACTCGTGAGATTCAACCACCTGGCATCGAGATTCATGCTAGATTGATAATTGAACGTGTATTATATAAAATTACAGTCAAATACTAAAATATTCACATATTGATAGTTTGTGTATACATGTAGGTATGTATGATAGAAGTTCATTCATTAATTCACTTTTACCCCATATTTACATCAATTTACTATTCCATAATTAAAGTATCGTAACAATATTTGTCATGTGATTTAGTGCACTAGAATGATAAAAATTGCACACCACCAGCCGGCCGCCAATTGTCACTTTCGTTTCAGTTTCGATAGCTTTTTTTCGCCCCATGTGTGTACACATAAATTGTTCTTTTCTTTTTGTTATTTCTATGCATTTTTTTTCGTTCGATCAATGCTTCAATGACAAATAATTCGATTCGTTTAGGTATTCAATTTTTCACTCTCCCTTTTTACCTTTTCAGCTCTAATTCGAAAAAAAATCAACACCAACTAGAAACAAAGCTTTTTTCAAAAGAATGCTACATCAACAACAACAAACATCGAATTTGCCTTCAATTGTCGGTATTTTTTTCTCTCTCTCTGTGTGTGTGTTATTGTTGTTGTTGAACTGATTTTAATTTCCGGCGAAAAGAAGAAGAGAAGGTGGGAGTTGTACACGGAAAAAAATCTACAATAATCCGTTATATTGTACTACATCACCATTAAAAATCCAGAAAAAAAAGAGAATCGCCTCTGTAACAGCGATAATATAAAATCGAAAAGAATCCATAATTGGATTATTTCATACAGACACCCCTCTTTCAATTACGTTCAGATCCGTTACGAAAACAACTTAAAACAACGCACATACAGTATTGTCTGGTGTATGTGTGTAGTTTTAAGGGCGGCTGGATGGTGGTGGGCTGGAAATTTTTCCGATACTTTGATAGAATATCCATCGGAATTAAGTGAAAGTGGTGGATTGTTTTTTTCTACCACCAAGCTCCCTCTCCATTACAATCCTACTCACACCATTTACAGCCCGATTTTCCGTTACTGTTTACGAAACATTTTCACTGTTTCTTTTTTGAATTTTACAAGGTTTCAGAAGATTGCTTTGTCTTTGTTGTATGTACGATGATTGTTAGTATTGTTTACGAATTTTGTCAGTTAGAGTGGAATTTTGTCGTTTTGCATTTGCTATTACTGCCACGGTCGCGATCTACATATAGATAAGCCAACCGTGAGGCAATTGTTTCGCGTTATTAGTGCCCTATTGGCATTGATTTGTCTCGATTATGGGTTAAGTGGAATGTAGTCAATTCTATTTACATGTGACAGTACTGATAGAATTATTAGATTGAAGTTGCAGAATATGTGTATGTAGAGGTGTGTGTATCTGCGGCCATACCAGCAAACTTATCGCCTTACGACAGTCCAACTATTGTTCAAAGCTTTAAAGACAATAGTAGAATAGTGTTCTAGTTCTAGTTTGTGAACAAAGGACAATGATGAAATGGCTTCAAACAATTTTTTTTTGTAACATTCCCGCTAACAAAGGTAGACGATCTGTTGTAACCGCTTTTTTTTATAAGACTGGAAACGAGATAAGGAGCAAGTTTAGCAGCTCACAGAAAACTGAAAACTTTATTATTAATAGTGGCAAAAAAGAATCTTTAACCTGATAATATGAAAAAACGTCGCACTTATCACTTTGAGATTCCAAATTTCTCTCATTTATCTTCATAAAGTGTTTTCTTTTACTTTTTGCCGTAGAGCTAAACCCGAAATTTGATATTTTAAATTAGAACTACTCGAAGCTCGATCATCATCTAATCTGTTTGGACAAACACACGGGTATATAATTATCCAATGTGTAGAGAGTGAGCGAGAGGCAGAAGGTCGGGGGTGGTATCAGCATTGGCGGTGGTTATGTGAGAATGGGGGCGGCTAAAGGGGTGAGAGATATGGTGGTGGTAGTAGTAGTAGTAATAGTAGCAGTTGAGTGATAAATGTATGTGTTTGTTTAGCTTCGTTAGCTGGCGACAGACTTTAATTATCTCTCGAAGGATTCCAGCTAGCATTAGCCGCCATACAGGAACGATACATGCTTCATTACTGTTTTTATTATATGACGAAAACTTTAGTTTGACGAGAGTTGTTATTTATGCACCATTGAAATTGTTATTTTATTGTTGTCATTATTGTTGTTTTATTTTGAAAGCTTTATTTTAACTAAATTCGACGTTCGGAACAACTACGAGTTTGTAATTATTATTAGTTTCAATTAATTGTAAGTTAAAATATTACAATTTCGGGATTTTCAATAGGTATTACAAAATTTTAGAGTTTTGTTTCTCATTCTTCGACTATATTTATTGAGCTAATGTTTGGTTTGTAACTTATTTAAATATTTTAACAGTTAAATTTGAACTTCTTCCTGTTAGTCATTACACACAAATAATTCCGGGAAGCTTTTACCCACCACTGACAATTAATAAAAATAAAACTAACTATTAACAGTGTAAACAAGAGCTTTTATGCATTAGAGTTGACCGTATTTACATGATATAAAATGTCGGTGATGGATCGTCAACTCTTCCATATTCAAACATTGGCACACTATAATCACCGACAATTCCCCTAGCGCAACCCCTTTTCTTAACTTTTATCATACCAAAAACCAACAATCCTACATATAATTTACAAATAAAACTACACATTTATATATAGATATAGAAATAAAGTTGGTTTCTCGCCCCTCTCCTAAGAGTACGTTTAGGGGTGGTGTTCCAGCGTTGAGGCCAATTGTCCCGCTCATTAATCACAGCGATCCGCGGCACTCTTGGATGTCAAATGCAGTCCAGCTGAAGAGTCGCTGCTGCTTTGAGGGTTTCATCTAGCTAATTGCTGCCAAACGACGTTTTTAATTAATGGCCGAGTATTACGATATTTTGGGATGTTCCATCAAAAGCCCTTTTTATGGCTTGTTTAATTTTTTTTCTTTTTTCAGCAAAACACCGGGTCGTACCACCATTTCAGTCAACCGAAACTGATAAGAGAAGAGACAACAACATGCGTACCCTACACAACAAATCGATCGTAGATGAATAGTTTTTAATGATATGTATGAATAATTATCTTTAGATGTTATTTTGTACTTGAAGAGGATTTGAGCTTGAATTTTGTGGGTTTTCGTGGGGTGGCGCCTGAAGCATTTCTCGACAAGACTTGGCTCGATGTCATAGTGAATCGATAGCAAGTGTTCATTCATTTGGGTGTCGGATCTGCCGCCCCCGTTCCTTTTCGCCCGACTGCTTACAAATAGCTATATCTACACAATAACATTACAAAACATTACCACCGATGCCAGTACTGTTGTTCTATTGCGTCTATCCGGGCCTGAAGCTCAGTCAAGTTATATGTTTTAACTAAAACCAAACTAGTATTAGGTCGTTAGCCGGGAGGAGGCTATAGGGTAACAATATACAATATACAGATAATACACATACCAAGTGGGTGGTAGAGGGTGGATATTAGGGTAGTAGTCAGTCCGGCCTCCATTGTTTTAATCGAACTCATCTCGAGTTCTCATTTCGTGCAAATGTTAGTGGCCATGGCGGGGGAATATTAGCGCTCCTAAGGGTGGCCCTGACTGTTTTAGATAGGGGGAGGTTTGAAGGGATAGAGACGGCCATACTACTACCACCACCACCACTACCAACACTGGGGCTTTATCGAGCAGAATTCTGCGTTTAATCTAACTTGCGATCTATTTGTTGAAGCCATATTCTCTATACTATGTTAAGGTTTAAAAGGACCAAATGGACCTCGAGTAAATGGCACTGGGTCTTTCCAACATCCATTGTCTCGCTCGAAACTAATGTTTTTCTTTAATTTCCCAACCCGGACTTCTATACCACTGACATTAAATATTTTTCTATTCAAAATTACTTTCCATTAACACCAGAGGGTTAAAATTGTATAACTTTAATTTAGAAAAAAAAAACGCAAAAAAATTTCAAAAGCTCATAAAATTCGTTCTAAACGTAAGCTATATTCCTTAATCACCGTTGTCTCAGCCTTAGTTCATAAATAATGTGTGCGAGCTTTCGTGGCGCTGCATACTGAGCTTTAATGCCCGACACCACTGTCATTCGTCTTTGTCTATTTTCAGGGATGGTAGTTTCCGCTACTATTTCATAGAGGGCAGTATTCGAGCGTAGATTAAAAGCTCAACGTTTGGACACAACGATCCTGCCAGTCTTGCTTGGCATATGGATATTATTCGGAGCTTCATTTGATTTATGACTGCCACTTCTAGTTTTGCAGTCTTCATGAATTGGTAGAAACAATGTGTGTAGAGAGAGACTGACAATATTATAATATTTCCGTATAAAAGTCTAGTCTTGATTTTTATAAATTTTAATATTTAATAATCGTATCTATAGACGAAGCTTTTGTTAACTAAAGATCTCATCAATCTTGTCACATCTTTCTTGTATTTCTGTGTATCTTATATAGATACTTGATTATTATGTCGTAGGCTTGTTCCCTAGTTATTCCTTTGTAATTTTCCTAAAAGGTCCGGCATTAATTTTAAAACGCCGGACGTTTTAATCCTGCAAAGAACAGGAGGGGAATTGGCCAGTCGAATACAACGACAGGAGGAAGCGCAGATTTTAAGAGCTTTTTATGTGACCGCCGACGTTTATATTTCTTTCCTTTGTCAATGTCTACCTACCTATGGAAGGCAAAAAAAGCAAATATTTATAAATGCTCAAATGATGTCCTTTTTTCCTGTTTCCTTTCGATACACCACAAAAAAAGATTTATTTCCTAAAAAGCTATACCTATTATAATACCTCTTACAAGTATTATAAAATTGACGATGAGAAAAATTGCCTCGGTTACCATCAACACCATTCAAACCTAATAAATATAAAAAGAGAACGATCTCGCCACTTTATAGCAACAAAAAGGATATCGAAAACAGTATTTCTCTTGGAAGCAATTTTTTATAGTGCCTTTGGTTAGAATAAAAAAGAAATTAACGTCCCGTTATTGTCGACAATAAAATGTAAAAGTTGAGTGGTATGGTGATCTTATAACATACAGTATATGGCTTGGTTTATGTCTTAGAATACCAACACCAAGGGCTGTACAATCCTTATGCTTTCCACTACTTCTTGCTATTATCGTAAAACTAAATCTATCATTATTTTAAGAGTTCCTCAATAATACTCAATTCTCTTTCTAGTGGAAATATAGAAATAAATATTTACCGACATCTAGATTTATATCAATTATACTGTTTGGGTTGGCCTGTTGGACAACCCTGTTCGAAGGTGCTTAAATGCAAATCGCAATTTCATTCCGGAGAAAGGTAAAGGTGTCGTCGCGGCCGTTGCCGTCAATCTTAGCGAGAACGGCACATTGTAAAAGGTTTTATGTTTATATGTCGACATCTCATAAAAGCTGCCTAAACAAAACTTTAACTTTATTATTTTGGATGCAATCAAATTTTGATCACCTCCCCTATACATATTCTTTACAACAGAATGACATTTTCTCTCTATATGTGTGTAAGTGTGTATCGATGACTATTATTATTATCAAGACATCAATATATTGTCCAACCAATAGAGAAATTACGAGGTCAATCTAATTCTTTTGTCCATCACCGTCGACGTCGTTACTGTTGTCGTTCTCATAAAATGATTTTATTTCGATTTTATCTTTCTATTTGATTTTCTTTCTGATTTGAAAAATTTCTATTTGCCATTACATATTTGCTGGATTCATTATGGTAAATATTTACAGCTGTAATTTCAATAAATTGAAAATTAACTTTATTTCAATCAAGATTGTCTACGCCAGCGTTTCCCAAACCAATGCTCAGCGGAAGATGAATGAGTGTTCCGTGAAAATTATCAAAATTAATACGAGCCTGGACTGGTTGTAAATATTGCCACGCTCAGATTTACTTATTTATTTTATTTTCATTACTTGTAGCTACCTACCCTGCAAAATAACCTGGGTGTTCAAGATTTGTGACGTGTTCTGTCATAGAAAAAGTTTGGGAAACGCTCCTATACGCTATACTTAAAAAAATATTTTGCCATCAATTTTTCTTAATATTAACCTAACTGGGAAAAAGGGAAATTTCTTAATTTTCTATTTCACACAAATTAAATTCATAGATAGATGGTCTGCTGTATTTCAATCAAGGCTACCTGAGTGACTTTATATCTTGGAGAAACAAATCCCGTTTCCCGATGTAAAGATACACTCGAAAAAGGAGTCTGTTATTGTAACTACAACTTGGACCATCTTTTTTTCAAATTTTTTACGATAAGATATGAGCACATTCTGTCCTCAAGAACTTTTTTAGATGTTATCAAAGTCCTGTTCTGTTCTTAAACGATAGATCCTAAGGATACAATAATTTTTGTTCTGATCACAATATCTAAAAGGGTGCCTATAATGAAAATGTTTGAAATTTATAGAACCATTCTTTCTGTTTCATGACTTAATGATTTATTCTTCGTAAATCAAACATGTACTGACACAGATCCATTGGAAAAGGCTAAAAGCTAAAACCATAAGATAACGATGCGATCCATGCCATATGGTTAGAAAATATTTGTTTTCAGATACGTACACACACACACACACGTATTTAGGTACACACACACATATCCAGATACCTGACTTAATGTCGGCAAGTATGTATGATAACAGACGTATTGCCAATAAAAACACCTGCTAACAAACAAACGATAAGTTCCAAGAGAAAAGAGTTACATAAAAGATAATATAACCGACTTTTTAGTCATATGTAGATATAGATAAAGATATAAAATGTAATCAATAAATATTGCGTGCCAATCACATTTATGAGATTTAGAGATAATTTCTAAATACATAAAACAAAAAAAAATTATATTGATAATAATAAATGGGAAATTCATTTAAAAAATAGTGGTTAAAGTCACTTCTTGAAGGTTGCATATATGCAGGTTTTATACAAAATTCACTGGCTCCTTAGAAGCACCACACCACTAATACTAGCCACTGATTAGAACTTCAAGATATAATTTCATTGTTGGATTTACTAGACACGAAATGTATTCTCTGAAAAAATCAAAGTATTAAGTTGAAAGTTTGCAGATTTAAAGTTTATTTTAATTTTTCATCATTAATTAAAAAAGAAAGAATTGTTAAGCGCATCACGACCAGCAACTTAAGTCCCATATAACTCGAAAATAATAATAGAAAGTAAAAGGGTAGAGTAGCTACTTGTAATTTTTAATCCGTTTCATATTTTCTTCGAGACGATAATAAAACAAGCAAAGAACACTACTTAACAGCAAGTATTAAACGAGAAAATTTGGAAACAAAACGAGAGAAATATGAATGAGGTAAGTAGCAATTTTCAACGAGGAAGGATTTTCAAAGTTTGTTGTTTGTTTGTTTGGTCGGTCGGTCGGTCGGTCGGTTGGCTGGTTGGCAGTCGTTTCCTTTTTATCTTGACGTTTTTTTTGCTTGCCTTCACAAAGATGTCGAGGGAAAGGGTTAATTATGGACGTTATTAACCCCTTTTCTAAAGAGCTGAGCTGATACGTACACATATTGTTTGTATGAGAATAATGGTGATATAAGGATTTGCTAGCTACTAGAATCGGCAATTTTCTATTGACGAAAGTCTTAGCTGAAATATTAACGTCGTGTAAGAAGAATGGTTAATTGAAACTTGGTTTTGCTGATTAAAATTAGTTTCATAAGGCATAACTTTGTCGTACGCGCCTAAGTGCGACAACAGGAAATACTTACTGAAAAAACAATAAAACATTATTTAGAAATAAATAAATAATAAAATAAGTTGAATAGAAAAAAAACAAAAGGTGATCAAGTACCCCTAAGGAGTAATATACCGAACAGAATTGTCAACTTCCCCATGTTATCTACTGATTTCTGAGAGCTTTTCGGCTACTAAGTAGCACTTAACCTAGTGGTCCATGTATACCAACCAATACATGATACTCACATAATGATCTTCAATCGTATAGCATGATTAGATTTGATCTAATCAACATATCCTACACTCTACTGACTATACACCTACACAACACCTAACACTAATTACCATTTAAACATTTAACATCTAATATATAAAGTTGTTAAATATCTAAACACATCGATTGTCTAAATTATTGCTATACGTTTCTTCAACTAATGTTTAACGACTTCTACAGCTTACATACATACGTTTTACTTGCACACGTTACCTTACATACTATACATTACATGCTCACTACTATAGATACGTTGTTAGGATGCTTTGTTGCATCGTGAACAACAGGGGCGACTGTGTTCCCCGAAAATGGCCAAGACTTTAGAAGCTTGACCGAGAAGGGGGGCTCATTCCCCAGAGGTAACACACCCCCTGCTTCTTCAAACGATATTTGTCTTAATGCCTTCGAAAGGACAGGACAGAAAGACAACAACACCATGACACCTCTATTTGAGGTGTACGCGTGCATTACCTATATAGCTCCGAAGGTCCTGCTGAAAAATACCTTCCTTCATATTAGTCAATTCTTTATTAGAGAATCGTCAGAGAAAGATGACAGTTTCTATTCGTTTCTCCTAGAAAGTCAGACCACCGGCTATCTACCTGATTGATAGAGTATCTATAGTTAATTTCGTGAAACTTCCACAAACAACTTATAAATTTTATTAATTCATTTTTGAAATATATAAAACGGAAGAAAATTTTATGATAAATCGAAAATTTGTGTACGTTTTTAATAACAAAATATAAAATGTATAAAACGTAAAAAAATGGAGAAGAAGAAAAAGGATAGCCAAAGATGTTTCGAGAGTTTTTGAGTGAAATTCGTTTTAGACTGCTGGTGCACAGTTGAAGCTATATACTATAATATAATGTATGTATGTATGTATGTATGTATATAATGTTTTACATTACTGTTTCAACACTCAGTTGTAGCTTATGTTTTACACAGCTTTAAGATATGTATGTAATAGGAGTAATATAATACACATAGCTTTAGATATCCAAGAGTCACTCCGAGACATAGACTACCCAAAAACCATGTTCTGATACACGATTTATATTCTTAATCTAGTAAACCATGCTAATATGAATTGTAATTAATAAGAATTTAATTTTAATTTTTTATATTTACTTTTTTCAATCGATTTTTTTACAAAAATTACACTTTTTAGATTCTAATTTAAATTATTCATTAATTAAGAAAAAATTACTAACAATAAGATTTATACAACAATGAGCTAAGGATCAGCGAAAGTAGCAAAGAATATATTTTTGAATATAAAACATAATTTCTTATGAAAAAGACAGAATATTTTGAATACTGCCCTGGTTTCACCTACTCGTTTCTGACCACCAGCGGGCAGTGCATTTTGTCAAAGCCATAAACACCACTCCAATTTTTTTTGTTTCAACTACACGTACTTTTAGTAAGAATTCATCTTTTCGAAATAGTAGAACTAGCTCATAAAGAGTTCATTTGATAAATCTTCTAAAAGCAGGGCCGGACTAGGAAGACGATATGGGAAGATCTCCCCTAGTGCCAAATAGCATTTGGGGGGCCACCGATAATGTTTTGAGGTATTTTTCAAATTATTATTATCAGTTGAAGAGATGACGTCCTTTCTTATAAATTGGTCCGGAGTCAAAGTAACCCATTTCGGCGCTGTATAAAAGGGTCAGATTTATTATTGTTTTCGAAGATTATGGACATTTTTATTAGAAATCGTTCAATAGCCACTAAAATATTGCCAAATTTGTGATAAAAGTAAACCATTCAGCTTTTTTAGTTAAGCTTGACATAGTCCTGTCTGAGATACTTGCAGAACTTCCAGCACTGAAAACTGCAGAGGTGCACCTTTTTTTCAACTTGCAGCACGATGGGTTTAAACATTTTACCAGGAAGCCACATGAAAAAACGTATTGTACACCTCTAGGATAATATTTTTGATTGAATTTTATAAAGTATATCTTTGATGATGTTTTTTCAGCGTTTCAGCTCATAGAGATAGGCATATTTTTCCAATTCAATCTGTTAATTAATTTATTTCTACAAGTTTCTGTGCGAGTAATTTATACAAAAAATTTTAGAATAATTTACAAGTCACGAATAGTAATTTTATTTCGAAAAGTATTAATATTATCTATATTTGAACAGATATTGGTAATCTGAAGTTTCTGAGGAAAGTATCTGTCAGTCTCACAAAAACCTAGTCCTAGTGTGATAGCTTTATGTCATATTAACTACTTAATAAGCCTGCATATCATATTTAATCAACATTTATATATCATATCATATTAATTATATATTAACCAGTAAAAAATTATATTTAATCATTATCCATATATCTATCCTAATGTAAGTTTAGTTGTAAGTTAACAAGGGGTCAATCTTGTACATAAAAATCCCCTTCTGCTATTTAACCGTACTCAACAATTGGTCTTCTTATAAAGCTTTACAACGTAGCACATAAGTAAATGTAGGATATAAGTAAAAAATATAATATAAAACTCTCTCCCTCCCACCCGCAGACCTCTAGAAACGACTTTGGTTACCACATTTTTCAAATTTTTTTTATAAATACAGACAATATAAAATAAATCAATTGGATGATCAGATTTAACAAATTGACATTGGTATTAATGGTCGAGGTGATGGTGACGGTGGCAGTGGCGGCAAAGTCGGCGTCAACAACACCTTTACAACCTCCACCATGTGGATTATATGTATCGTTATATTTTTTATTTATTTCAAATGTAATCAAATTGTAGCTAATCCGGTAGATTTACGGGTCGCAGAAATTAAAGCTCTGTTGGATACCGAATCCGCCGGACTAAATACGCAATAAGTGGGGGGTGGTTGACAAATACCGACTTATTTGGTGTGACACCAAAAAAAAAGACAATACAATCTATCGTGATAACATAATAAACAAAATCAACAAAAACGATTTTTATATTCTGTATCAGAAAGTTTTATCAAAATATAAGAAAATTTCAAGACAAATCCCGTACTGGTCTTAATTTAAATGAGGGTGAATGTGTAATTATCACCACTGTCGTTTAGTGGCCGTCTGTCGTGGTAGTAATGGTAGTGATGGTGATAGACCCTTGTCCAGCTTTCTACATGACTGGTATAGCTGGTAATGTATGCAACGAGAATTAACGTCACTTAATCCCATCACCTATCACTATTAAATCAATGCAAATGCACCATGTTAAGATTCAGAATAGTAGATTTTGTAGTATGTTAGATTTGTTAGAGTGGCTATTGGAAAGTTTCTTAGATTTGTCTAATGGAGCGGATATTAGATCCAATTACATTTCAATGTGATTGTCACATAGGGATTTAAAATAGAACTAGATCCTGTTCTATACAAACGGGGAGTAGTTGTGGTCGTGTAGGACAAGGTTAATTCGTTCCACCAGGAACATGTGTACATGATCAGTGAATATAAGTAACTAGTAAGGTATACGTATTCCCCTGTAGTCCGTATTGAGAAATTTCGGATTATTCGACCTATTTGGCTTATTCGAGTTTTCGAAAACAGACTTCACTTTTGTATAAGTAAAGCTGCAATTAAGACGTTCTAAAATTTTGAAATTATAAAAAGGAACGGATTGTTATACGAACGGAAAAATTTTGTAATAGATATTGATTTGAATTGTTCGCATGAAATTAAATGGATGAAAATGAAATTTGAGACAAATAAAATAAAAATCAGAAAAAAGCCCCGTTCCACTTTTAATTGAAGTAATGTAAGCAACAAGTGACGCGAAAGGATTTTTATTTACGGATTCGGTACACAAACACATTACTGTCATTAACTGGGCAAAAAAAAACGTCGGCGATTGAGAATTGACAAAACTGATTTAACCCCATTCTCCCACCATCATCACCACCATTACCGCTGCTGCCGCCGCCGCCGCCACGACCACCACTACATACACATATATTCTCTCTCTGGCACACGTATTCGTATACTACATGTATGTACGGTGATGGTAGCACCAAGTTCATCGGCGTATACAGAAATGCCTTGTCAACATATCCTCGTATGAATTGACAAATGTATTGTTCATGAAAAATGCCCCTCAAAATGCTTTTAACAAATCCCTACAAAATGTACTAGAACAAGATAGACAGATATAGACCGCGTTATCGATACTTCCTCATCGGATTGGGCCCATTCTCTCACGACGAATACACAATATACTGAATTAGATGGCCCATAAATGTCAGGACTTTTTTTCTCATTTTGATCACGATCGCGCGGTGGTGGAAATATTTTGTTGTTGTTGTTGTTGTTGTCGATGTGTTGTGTCGCTGTTGTTTTGTTGTTGTTGTTGTTGTCCCTGATTTACCTCAACATTGATTTCAGCTAATAAATAAGGGTGGAAAGTGATTTTGGCCCTTGTTCGAAATTCGACAGACAAATTAAATAACCATAGAAATTTTGTGTATGCGTATGTGTATTGGTGTGAATATGTATTGGTCATCCGATTGGAACGATTAATATACTTGAAAAAATTGAATTCGTGCATGGAAGTTGATTACACAGAAAAAAATATTTTTTTTGAAAAAAAAAACGACGAATTGCGTAAAGTGAAAGAGTATGAGGAGAAGTGCTATGTATAGAGCTGATATCTGTTCGCCTCAAGTAAAATCAGGGCATATCATCTGTAACTGATATGTGTTGTGTATAGCAAAATCCATCGAATGATTGCCAAATATTTACGAATTGAAAATTGATAGAAACCATTCACCTGTGATCGATGTGATATGTTTGATCCCATTTTCCAGCTTACTCATGCTCTGTCGAAGATCTCACTAAAAAAAAACAATCCAAATAGTCTACCTCAAAAGACGATAATCACAGGTATTTATGATGAGCCTACCTATAAGATCTTCTTTACACAATCTTTCTGTCTGACATCTTCCGTTCTTCGTCTGAATTTTGGATCGCCTAGAGCTACAGCAAACCAGGGTGCTATATTGGATTTCTTATCAGAAAGAACGAGAATATTGCAAATCTGTTAACAATAATTATAGTACATATGTAGAGAATTCTAAGCATATGAGGAATGCTTTATGCTTGAAAATTTAAAATTAAAAGGCTGCAATTATAACAATTCGATTCTCTTACCTTTTTTTTATAAATACTGATACATACTGATATTTCATGTCGTACTACTGATTCGTCGATTATTTAAATTATTCCATTATCGATGATTATTCACTTCTGCAACATCAGATGCCCATGAGCTCCAGATTTTTATATAATCAGTAGAAGTATAAGAACTATAAGAAACACTGAAGAGCCGTAGAAAAACCTTTATACTAGTATTCTACACAAAAACCTCCAGTAAACTAACTTTTACTTTTATTTCAACCACCCATATAAGCAGTTTAGGGAAGGTTCAAGGAATGTGTGTATTGTTGTAGGTGTTTAGGTACCTGTCTTAATTGAGAACTGAAATGTGAAAGTCTTAGGTATGTGAAATATGTGAAAACGTTCTCAAATACATCCGTCATTTGTTAAACTACAACTAAATCAATTTCACTTTCTGTAAAAACATTGCTCACAATTGTCTCAAGCAAGTAGTCATGATTATAAATTAAAAATAGGTATACAAAATTAGATTCTTTTCACAAAAATTTGACTGCATAGAGAAGAAGCAGTATCTGCAAAGAAGATAGTTTACTGATAGTAGAACCAACATCTAGACAGAAGACTGAAGACAAACATAGCCAGGGTAGGAATCAGTATTTTTCAAAATAAAGCTCATTTCTTATACGTGAGGCAGAGTATTTTGAATACAGTCCTGTTTTGAGCAAATAATTTCTAACCACAAACCCCTAAATCATTGGATGGTACAAATCCTTATTGTTCGTAAGAAGTCATTTTGTTAACACAATAAATATCGCGTCTTGTCATGTCCCTAAACAGATATTTACTTTTGCCTCATGATTCTACTTTTATAGTTGTTTTATTGCCTCAGTCAAAACGCGCAAGTAATCGTGTTTCTACTATAGACGATTGAGATTCTGAGTTTTGTTGAGTCCGATTGGAAGACTTTATGAAAAAGTACTGAAGCCTGATTTTTATTCAATCATTTGCAGCCTTCGATTTAAACTAATCTCAAAAAAAAAACTGTTCAACTATTGACTGACTAAATAACGAGCAAATTTAATCGTTAGTTTTAACAACTTAATTACATATTTGTTCCACGTGGATGATTACTAACATTAACCCAAAAAAAAAGTGTATAACGTGTTTGAAAAGAAATTGTACAAAGTGCGCAATAATAACAAAGAGAAAAACTTTAGTGGAATTCCTGTATAAATTTTATTTAATTAATGTTGAGATAATTTACAACCCCTTTTTGTATATTTTGCAGTTAATTAGTCTAATGTAGGTGTAGGCAATTGGTGGAATTGTTTTTGAAGATAAAAGAGAAT
>JAZBHA010000319.1:47010-58280 GCA_037464855.1 Iselma pallidipennis | reverse complement strand
TTTGAAATGAAAATTAATCGTCGACGGAGTAGCAAAGCGGCCGTTAATTAAGTGAACGAAGACAGCAAACTGTATTATAATCATGCGGCACGTATCCGAACCGCAATTGTTACTTCGTTTAAACTTCACAAGAAATTTGTTTGAATAAAAATACATACATACGGGAGCACAAAAAAAGAGGACCCAAACATAATTCTCTAATTATAATTATTGGACACTGCTTTGTGTACTTTTTTTTTCAATTTGCTACATACATGCGCTTATAGATTCATAGGAACTGTTTTTATTGTTTTGTTCAATTTTTCAATAATTACTACCATTTCCGGCTTTGATTGGACTTTTTTTTCTAAACCAGTAATAGTTGTTGTTATTGTTTCTTCTATTCTTTCCATTTCCGTGGGTGGTCACCTTTCGCATCATATTTTATTATTAACCACATGTTGCTTATCGAGACAGAATATCCACAAGCAAAACATCGTCATCGTCAACGAAACATTAGTTTTCATTAAGCTAGTCTCGTAGATAAACAATAATTAAGGCCGTATATGATACGGATATATGTACAGGTAAATACAAAAATATCGTCCTGTTAAAAGTATTAATAAAAAAATTACAACTATTTTTCTTTAACTCTTTCTGTGCTAAACGGAAATTACTTCAGATTTAGTTACTAGCTCTTGCAATAAGGAACAACTATATACTACAAATTTTTATTGGTGTTTTAAGGGCACACTTTATAGGAAAATAACATTTTGGCCTTTGTCCCTTCATCAATAACAGACTTTCTTTCCTACCCTGTATTTGTTCGTTACACGAACCCAAAAAAAAAAGGAAAAACAACCTAGATGGGTGGACAGAAAATTACAGAAGACAAGTCGAAGTAAATGGATTTTTAGGGAGTAAATTATGAATCTTGTAGTAGTCTTGTCACGCGGACAGGCGACTATACATAAACCGATATACATGAAAAGGTGACGGTAAGGGTGTGATGTCCAGAAGGGGGTGAGAGATAGGTGGGACATGCGAGGACACGCGTGACCGCTATCCATCTACAATACACACACACACACACACATACACACATACACACATAAATAAACAGTACAATAACACTATAGTCTCTGTGTTTGAATTACGGGCAAGGCCTCAGATCAAAAATACTAGACTTCTTTACAAACTAAACAAGAATGTCTTTACTTCAAATTATAATATAAATGGAAACTAATTTGAACGGTTTCAAGGGAAAATATTGACTTTTTTCTTTAATCTCTGGAGAATCATTCCATAAGGATAATCGTCGTAAGTTAGTCCTGCCATTGTTTTCTCGTATGTTGTCTAAGATTCTTATCTCGGTAAAATCAAATGACTAGTTCTGATTTGCATATCTCTTTACTTAATTAAAACAATGTAACTTATTCAAGATCTTATAACCACCCTCTTACGTCTCTTCTTCAATGTCCACAAAACAGGGGTTATTCAATTAAGCTGCACCCACAGCAACTGTAAGACAAGAGAAACTAGCCCTAATTCCACTTTAATAAATAATTAACAATGACGGACCGTTGGAAAAACCCTGTTACTTGACGATATTAACTATTTTTTGGTATTATTTCAGTTATTACCATGTGTAGAAGTGGAATATTTGCGATACATTGATAATAATTGATAAAAAGTCTACACGAGTTTCATAATCTAGCAGATGTCGTGTTTGAGATATTGAGTTCATATGATCCGGCACTTGTTTCATTTCTTTATCCTTTTTTCTTCCCTTTATTATTATTTTTTCTCTAATTTTTCCATGTTTTAATGAAACATATCGTGGATATATACCTACGTATGTATGTATAGGGAGATTGTTTCAAAAAGATAATGAATTAATTCTTTCACGTGCAGTTTAAATACAAAACTGAAAAATTAATGAAACCAGAGTCTTTGAATAGATATTCAATATTTTATGAACTGAATGAAACAAAAACACGAGGAAAATGCTCTATAATTGTTGGACAAATAAAGTTGCTTTTATTAATCGCCCTTACGATTACTTCTGTTTTCTATTGTATTATTTCTTTTCCTACTAAATAGTCGAAAAAGCCTGAAATTTAAGTTGTAATTGATCATGTGGTTAACGAATAGTTGGTTTATAGACTGACGAGGGGTTTTGAATTGTCATGAAACGGAAACATACAATTGCCGATGAAATATTAATAAGGAAATCTCTTAACGACATCTTTATCGAACCGTTAAAGCTACAATTCTCCAACATTAATTTTTATTATTATTTTTTTGAACCTACGTTCAATAAAATAGATTTCGTATATTCCGTCTGTCTTCATTTAGAAGAGCTTACTTTTTTTTTCATAATTTTATTTCTTCCGGGTACTAAAATTAACCACTATTTCTTCAAAAGAGGGAAAATATCTCCCTGAGGTTCTCTAACAGGGCCGGAAAACCCGATTTTTTTTAAACTTCCATATTATGCAAAGTTGCATTATCACTTCTAGACTTTCTGCTATCAAGAATTCGGTTTAATTCAGTTTTGTCTATAAGTTTTGTTATCAACCGGTGAATTTCTAATCTACCTAGTATACCTATACAGACCTGGTGAATCATTTTTTGTTTACAATATTGTTACATTTAGCTCGAATTTCTCTCTTACCGATAATTTGAGAACTGGTCACCCTAGATCCTAGATGCAAACACCCTTAGCCGCCTTGCGGCAATATATTAGTTCCAATAACAAGGGCTACCAACTTACTCATAGTCTATGTACATTAAAGTTGTTCTGGGACTTGGTCTAATCACTTCTATTCACTCTCTCTCTACACTACCACCATATACCATGGTTAGAATATCGCCTCTGGACTTGGTCAGTTTCTGCTACACCACCACTCTTCACTCTATATACCTACCGATAAGTTCGAGATAAATTGTTCTTAGATTATTGGTCGTCAATTAAATTATAACGAAGATGGAATATTTGTCTACATATATAATCATCTACAACGTGGACGATCAGTTGAATTTTTAATAATTGGAAATGTCCAGTAATGTTTACCCCTATTTGAAATCAGATTCCAAATACATCTTCTTAAAATCCCTCAACTAATGGTCGACAAAATTGATTGATGGTCATTTGGTCCTTATCAAGTATGCAAATTTCCGATTCTAAAAACGTTTGAATACAAGAGAAAGAGAAGGATAGAAATAAAGGGGATGAATCAGGCTCAACTGCACTAAGCAAGCAATTTATGTGGACAAAGGGTTAGGAAGACATCTAAATTGAGGGGATGAAAATCTATATTTAATTCTACTTGTATTATTTTCACCACTTTTCCAACTTCGTTAAAAGATTTTTGAAAAAAGATTGTTTTCCCGGTTTATTATCGATTAAAAGTGACCTTGGGCGATATTTTTTTTTTATTTATTGACCAAGATCAGAAGTTTATTATTATGTGCTGACTGCACAGTTTCTTCCAATGGAATTTTCTTGTCTAGATGGACCACCTACTGGCAAATCTTACCGACTAGTTTCAACATTTTTCGGGTAAATAGCCATGTAGATTGATTCCAGGAGATTTCAGTGTCTTAAAATTGTGATTAATCATGCAAATTGTTTGACCAGTAGCTGACAACGAGCCAGATTCACTTGTCAGATCAACCGTTGCCCCCAACAAATTAAACTCTAATCGAAGACAACAATTAATTATTTCGGAGGCGGCGAAGGTCGGTAATCAAATTAAACGAGTTACTAAAAAATGTAGAAACGACCTATTTAAAATTTACAAAACATTTAACAATTATTATTGTGTATATGTTTGTATACAGTATTGATTTTACCCTAAGTTAGTTGCCACTACTTACCCAACAATCTTGGGTTATCCATTCCTCTCCAGTTTAAACTCCTTATCTCAATCTTATTTAATATAGAGTTGCTATATTAACTGGACTTTGGAATAGTATTTGCAATTACAATTATAGTTTCCTGTAATAATTATCCACATTTAATAGTCTTAGTAGCAGCAATAGTGGATTCCACTTTGTATCACCTTATCCTAAAGGGATGATCAAGGACCCAACAGAGCAAACGTCTTTATAGCTCTGTAGATTTACATTTTTATACTAAAATATTACTGTTTAGATAATTTATGGTTGAAAGGATGATACTTGACTGATTTTGAAATTTATAATCTTATTATTAAGTCATTTGGTCAACTTTAGGGAAATCGAAAACACGACTGGTGCAAATTCCACGATCTTTACCAAGATAACAGCCACATGGAAGCGAATTTTCCTCCCTCTTTGCTGTTACAAGTACAACAGGGGGTGTATTGTATTATCATTATATACACACGTACCTAGCACCACTATCTATTTTAATTTAACACATATTGTTTCGTGTACCTCTATCTATGTGTACATAAACAGTTACTGGCTAGATGTTAAGGTCAAAATCTCCACCTAATCTCAATGAAGACAATATTAAAGGTTATTCATTAAGAATCTTGTAACGTTAGCACAAATATAAGTAGAGAGGGTGAATTTTCAAAAAAATTCCCCCGACCTCATCACCTTCTTCACAACTACCACCCCCTAATTTGACCCTGTGATTGATGTTATCATTGGTCGGGCATGTATTATACATTAAGACAAGGTCTTTGTTTGCTTGTAATGTTGCTTTTAATGCCCGGATAATATTAAAAATGACTTACTAAATAATAAATCAATTTCGTGTATGTATGTATGTAGAGGTTTGCGTGGGGATTTTTACTTAGATTGTTTCTATTGATAATAAGCTAATGATTGTCTTATATTAGGTTGTTGTTGTTTAATTTTTTTTACAAAAAATTGTCTCATGCTATATTAATTTGAAACCAAATCGAATTTTTCACTAAAAACTAAGGATATTCTGCTATAATTTCCGGTTATAATATTGGAAAAAAAAGAAATTGTATCTTATCAATATGAAAGGCAAACGATATTGATTTGTGTTATCAACAAACCTGCAATTGCAGCAATGTAAATGGTAAAGACAATCACGTAGTGCGTGTATACGATGCACATGTTCTTTTGTTATCCACCTTCATTTTCAGGTTTACATAACGTGCTCCAAGAACGTTTTATTTATTTATTTTGATAATTCACAGGGATAATTGTATAAGATTTCATCGAATTGTATGAAAGCCTCTTTAGTTTGCATTACAAAAGAAGTAAAAGAAGAGGAGGGTTTTCTTAAAAAAGCATGAGCTTCAAGCCCCCAAATACCTGAGCCCGCTACTGATTTCCACGATTTTCACAAAAAAAATGCAAAAACTACAATTATAATAAGATAAATAATATAAAAATAACGTAGAGAAGTAGGTAGCACATAAATAAAGTAAAAAGAGAAACAAATTTGTACGGAAACGGCTCCCAATCATCTTTTGCTCTAATAAAGGTTTTATTCGGAAAGGCAATTTTGATTAAAGGGTCAGGGCGACGTCATTCTCTTTCGATCCTTTTTATGTTTCAGCTTAGGGTAAAGGGTAAAATTACTAATATCGAGAATCGAAAAATCAACTCGCTCTTAATTTTAATTAATCGATGAAATATATTCAATATTTTAATACTCCTATAAAAACTACTCCTATACCGTTCTTCATAAAATACCTACGGTATATTTATAGCATATGAGATTCTCAGAAGTGATAAATCGTCATACAACACAATGTCCTTATCAACCTATATTTTAAGTTCTGCGTGGGACACATAATTGTCCAGAAATAGGGATAAATCTACAATAATAGGCCCCTTAAGGTAAGTTTCATGAAAATTTGATCGAAATTCGACATTTGTCATTTATACGTACAATGAATAACAGTGTATAATAATCATTATAGTATAGTTAAATGAAATAGGTGGAACAGATGATGATCTCAAGAAATTTTGTTGAAAATTTATTGTTTTTCAACAGGTGTATGATTGTTTTTGTCATTTCCTTTTCGACTGAAACTAATATCTTGACGGGTTCCTTAATTTTTTTGCCTGTTCTATCTCTTCAAGAGAATAACATAGACACACACAATGTATTAAATTAGCCTTTTGAGTTGGGGTCTTTCTTAATTTTTGCTTGACAGGTTCAATTTTCGTATAATTGACAAGGGGTTGATTGGTAAAATGTCTAACGGTTTTCCTTTCTATTTCTAAATTGTCAACTTGAAGACGATATTCTGCCAGTGGCAAAAATCGATTAAAACTATATTTTTATTTAGTTTATTTTAATAATGTATAGATATGGAGAATTCATGAGAATTTCTTGGATTATTATCAGACACCAGCCCTACCCATATCGAAAATGGAATGAATTTCATTAAAAGTCCTGTTTAGTTTACTTTGTATATCACGCTAAGGGACCCACACCCCGCCTGGAGAGAGAAAACTAACCGCTCCTAGAGACATCTCCCGGGAGCCGCACCTCATCTATACGTATATCTACTACCTGCCACCACACCAAGACTAATTTACTTATTCCCGTTCATTGCTTCTCCTGTTATCAAATTTCCAATAGTTGGTTCTAGCTGGTCTTTTTCTATTTTCTTACATTTAAATCTTGATAATATTGTAGATTTCAGGTGACACGTGGCTAAGGTTCCAGTGGACTGATCAACGTCCGGCAAACGTCACAGTTGGTAAAGCAGCATAGTTAAGGGTGAAGAAGACTTTGGGTCAATATGTCTTAAGAAAGAATAAATTGAAATCATTAAGATGAAACGACGGACATATGCTGCCAACTTTATGGCCTCTCGTTAATTCTCTTTTCCTTAAGTTTCTATTTACCTACAGGCTACCTTCAAGTAGTGACAAAGTAAATTTTTACCTGTGTGGTAAACGACAGAATGGACTCAATTCCCTATAACGTTAATAAAAAATTTCCCAAGGCTCCTATAAAGTAGTTAAAAAAATTTAAGAAAACGTTAGGAAATTTCACCTTTTCTAAAGCTCTACCAACTTATTTAGTCGCTACGTTGAATCGAAGCAATCAATCGTATTAGTTATGCTTTGTAACAGATTTTTTTCTTACAGTCCTCTTATCCTGCTTATAAGAATCGAAAATTTGTCACGGACCTGCTATTGACTTTATATTAAAAAAATCTTCAATAGAAACAGAATTTTTGAATTAATCATCTTTAAAAGAAACGTAAAGAAGTCTTAAACTTCCGGTAAGGTCTAGAATCACCAGACCATAAGGGCACACGCGTGCTATCATAATCACTGAAGGAGAACATCTTAACGGTCGTGTGTCTTATTATTGTCCCTTATGAGTTTTTTTCTTTTCTTTTCTTTCTTTTTTTCAAATCAACCCTCCCCACTCTGTTCTTCTTATACATTTCTTCTGTTCTTAAATAACGTGCAAACTAATTTGAAATTAGCCGTTAAAAGAGTAGTGAGGGTGGGGGCACAAGATTGGTGGTTAGTTGGTTTTCAAGATTATCGTTTCAAGAAATTTTTCATCAATTTCAGTTCTATTCGAAACGTCTCTGTTATAAAACATTAGTTTATAGAGAAAACGATTAAAGACTGATTTTGTGCAATTTTTGTTGAAATTTAAAATAAATATTTTGTGCAAATTAAACCGTAATAGATTTTTGATTTACAATAATAGAATTATAGGGTGAGTTTATTAGTTTTTTAATATTTTTATTATTTACAAATAAAATACGTTCCGCTTGTGTTATTTTTATTACACAAACCTTGATTTATTACTCGATTTTTACTTTGACTATTCAAGCACTGCAGTGATAATATTTTATATTTTATTTATAATAGATGGTAGATTTTTTTGAATTATTTCAATAAATTGAGAACTCCGCTTAATAGACGCGTGTCTATTAATTGTATCAATATCCGTAAATCTATTCTTGACCAGAGAAAGGGGACATATTCCAACTATATCGTATATCTTCCTGCAACCACTTAAATGCAATTCGATGCAATCCAGTCGTTGCCACTGTGGACCATCTGGCTGACCATCTAATCCAATTTATTGCCTTTTGGAAAAGAAGGTCCTGGTTTATGTATCCTTTCTGAAAGCCAATTTCAATAACAATCCAGAAAATATATCTTCACTCTTCTTAGTTTTATTTAATTCTGGTTTAATATCTTGTGTCTTACCTTCATATGGAATGCATATATGCACCCCATATCAAGCGTTCAACTGGCATATATGTATGTTAAACTGAGACATTATATTGATTTCCATCAATACCAGAAGCATGCAAAACACAACAGGTGTCCAAAGTGGTATGTATGTATGTGAACAGTTCGGAAATAATAATAAAAAAATGCTACAAAACACACATAGAAAATGCAACTTTTTTCCTCTGGTTTTTTTCCTACCCTCCAAATAATAAGCTGATTCAGTTGGGGTTTTTTTTTGTTAGTGGAAAATTTGCAATGACACCTATTAATATACATTTTTACCGTTTTACAATGTCGCTCACAAACCGATATTTTTAAATGCTTTTCAAACATGAAAGCATTATTTTTATCTAACAAGTGGAGTTTTTTTTAATAAATAGTTAAACTTTTTCATATCACTTTCCTAATTCCATAATATTTCCTTTTTGTTTCCAATTTTTTATACAAACTCGGAGAACTGAAAATAAATTATAAAAGGATTCTGATATGTTTAATAGCGGCTTTAAAAGGGATAACTTTTTATTTATGTTTCAACAGAAATCAAAAAATCTTACCAAATTAACCTCTTCAATCGATCGAAAAACCTGAAATAAGATATTTTACAGCAGAAAGCATTGAGTAACATTTACCTCTCTACGTTCTTTTTTTCCTGCTCGGAAAAAATTTGTCTGCTCATACGTGTGTTTGTACCCAACTTGTATTGTCTTCTACCTCCTGTTCAAAGTTCACCGTAGTCGCCACTGTTACTTGAGGGGCGCCACCAGTCGGCATCCTTGGCGTCGCGACGCTGCTCATGCGTCCCCCCACTCCTTGATAATGCCTGATAGTGTGCTAGAAGACGGGCATTCATTGCTATGTTACCCAAGTGTCATGATTCCTATAATAAGTGTACGCGCCTTTTTTAAAATTTAAGAACAAAAGCTTATTTATAACCATAAAAAAAAACTATTTAAGAAAAGGTAAGAAAATTCAATTTTTTTTTTAGAGAATTTCTTTTAAAAAAGGAGGAAAAAATGAAAACTTGAATTTTCCTAAAGAATAGAACAAAAAAAAAGGTTGTGTTTTCCTAGTTTGGTAAATCTGTATAATGGGGCAGGGAAAAGTTTGCGGTTGCATTTTTTGCAACCCCTATGGGTCAGTTCGGGAGTAAGTGAAAGTGAAACACAACATGTACCGGAAGATTTCAGTCGTCTATCAAGGACAAAATCTCTAAATAGTGTAAAGTGTTTTGATGATAATAGTGTGATGATTATCATGTGTGGACCAGTATTCGAATCTAATTATCTAGTGAATTGTAAACATTTCATAATCTGCATCAATTTAATAACGATTAAAAAATTTATAACAAGTGGTTAATATTGTGTTGAATTTTTAAAAACTGGAAAGTTTAATTTGATCAACTCGAATCAGGTTTTTAATAACACACTACTTAATAAAAATAAAAATAAACATTACTGATTTGAATCGACAACCAATTTTCTTAAATTAAAAAGTGTAAAATTTGGAATTTTTAAGAAAACTGTCTTTTCTTTTGCCTTATCTTGTGGTAAAGGAGTGAGTATTAACTTTGCGAAGCGAGCACTTGACCGTTACTAGTTTAGTTTTCTAATTTCTGGACTGGACTAGGCTTGAATAATTTATTAAAAACTCCGATGCAAAACTATCGAACCATACTTCACTTCCCTATCAGTTACCGACTATTTGCATTGTTTGCCGGGATAGGTCAGATGCGGTGAACAATACCGTCCAGAGGGAGAGGAAAAAAAATTGAAAGTCGCGTGCTGGGCTAAGCGGGGGCGGCTCTTTTTCAATCCCATGAATCAAACACCGTTTTGATTGACTGATTTGTTTCGTTCGTCTTTTGTTTTCGATGTTTTCATTTTTGTAATTTTTTTATTTTTTACATCTATATCAGTAGTATATGAACTGCATGTGAAAGTTACGTTGATATATGTATGCTGAAATTTTTAAATACCTACGCCTTGTTTCCCTTTTCTTCAGTTTGAATCGCGCTTTATATTGGGTTTTCTGAAAAATCTTGGCAACTACTTAAAAAATATCACTTAATTAGGTCTTCCCCTCCGGAGGCGTGGCTAGGCGTCGTGACGGTGTCTGTGGCGGGGGGTTGGTTTGGTGGCGGCGGCGGTGGTGGCGGCGCGCGTCGCTCCCCTGCGACGTCTTGTGTCAGTCGTCGGCAGGCCTCCTGCAACGGCGCCGTCTTTCCCCAAAGGAGCGCCTTAAACCCATGTCTTAGTTAGACGCCTTCACTCCTTCGGTATCCTTCGTGGTGTAAGGACATATTCAGTAGTCCTGCGCGGGATAGCCAAACAACTTTGCCGACGCTCAACCCTTCTAACAGATATTACTATAACGGGACTTTAACTCCGGGACTTGACTTTAAGAGTACCAACTTCTTGGTATAAGACGAAGAGATCTGTTAATAACGGTTAATCGGTAACAACAATTCGGATTTAATAGTGCGCTTAAAGTGTTTTATAACGTGATTTTCTTACTTTTCCTGAAAGAGAGTAGAACTTAGTGAATTCGTGTATCTTCAGATTTTCTTTTAAGTTTTTTCTAAGTTTTTCTTTGGTTCTTTCATATCTGAAAACAAAATAAAATAAAGCAAAATGGACTTTGATAATATCCAGTGGTGCGATTATTAAAACAATCATGGATTATTTTATCTAATACTAAGGTAAAGCTCTTGCATGTTTTCATAAATGTCATCCAACGAACAAAGTGACGGTGACATCCCATCGTATGAAGAGCTTTTTCAGCTTTAGTGGCAAAAAAGCTTCGATTATAAACACAAAGCAGCTAGAACTTTTTGCAGTTATAGAGAAACTTCAAAACTTTTGCGAACTTTTCACGGAAAATTTTGAAGTTTTCAAAAACAAGAAAAATAAATTTTCGAAAAAGGAAAAATTTGAAAAATTTTAAATTCTAGAATTCTATAAATTTTGATAAATTTTATCGTTGAATTTAGAACCAACATTGAAAATATTCAATGTGAGTTCAAAGTATCCGAAACAAGGTTTCAAAGACGGACTGTAAAAGCTCTCGAACCTTCTTTTTACGGCAAAATTTTTTAC
>JAZBHA010000319.1:16656-46891 GCA_037464855.1 Iselma pallidipennis | reverse complement strand
ACCAATCTAGTCGAAAATAAACAATTTTCGAAATTTTTACCAAAATCGCAATTCAAATTTATGTTGTGTCTTAATCAAACTGATTCACTCGACTGTTTAAATTCTAAACTAGAAAATATCGTCCGGGTTGCCGTCGCGTCGTTTTCAAATCAAGTTCTCTCCCCCCAATTACAACCGGTTACAAAATCTGAACAATACTTGGTTGTATTTGAATGAACCAGACTTGAAAATACGTAGTAGTAGAATTACTAGTTTTTTTCACCCCAGTTCATATCAATACGGACGTACGAACTGAGTGATAAACTTAAAATTTTATCTCCATCCCCATTTTACCACTTACTTCGAAATTTTCTACTATACCTACCTGTGAGGATGGGTGTTATATTTAAAAGTAATATTATTACGATATGTCTGTACGTTTTATTTTTATTATTCTGAAGGGCTGAAAGGACTAATTAATTAGCAAATGTTTGTCGAAAAAATTGGTTTACTGGGAAACAGGTCAGCCGCTGAAACCTGTCTCCGGGCAATTGACAGGGAAAAAGTTTTTACAAACTCACATATGCAGGGGTTGCTTTTTTTGTTACTATTAGGACATAAATAGATTTGTAGTAGAATGAGAATAATTCTTCAAAGGCAAAGAATTAGGGGAGGGCTGAGAAATAGACAGAGTATGCAACCAATTCTGAGTGTGTGTGTAATGTATAGTATTCTTCCACGTGTTGGACACGTGTGTAACATTTGTACATATGTATCTAGTAAATTTGTTTGTTTGTATGTGTATGTTGTGTATGCACATAGGCAACATTTAATGCACAATCGTGTGGTAGACCACAATTAACCATAATGTGTAAACTAGTGACCAAATTATGTACAGATAAGGGTAGAGGGGGCACGTCATTGATGCTCAACTGTCGATTGATATCACCGGGGTTATACACAACACCCGACCATAATGTGTATCCGATTAAGCGTCGGTTGTTAATTTAATTATTGTTAACGTTTTGTGTATACAAAAGAAAATCGGAATTGTCAATTTTGCCACCCCTAAAAATTTCCAATAATTGTAGCAATTTTTTCAAATAAATTGGAGTATTTTTTTATATATCGTCGCTGATTGAAAAAATGTTATCAATGCAACCCTTGTTGTGACACGCTAACTACCTAAATGTATGCTTTCAATTCGGCGCTGCCACCAATTCTCGTATTTTTGTAATATTGGTTGCCTATATCTTAACAGCAGGGGTAAATATTTCCCGTATTGAAAAATTTAATTTTCGCGTGCATAATCTACACAAATTTCTCACATGGCATTAGTTGCAATTACCGGTGGACATTTCCGGAACGGAAATAGCTAGGTACCCCACCTCCACAACCCCTACAGTTTGCTATTTATTTGATCATACGCAAGCGCCTATACACGCAATCCTATCACCACTTAAATATTCACCACCTACCAACCTTAAATCATCCCTTAATTACTATTTGTATACTAGCTAAGACAACACCCCACTTATTAACGTTTACCACAAAGAGAGTACATTTTATATTTAAAAAAAACTTGAATTATTCCTTAGAAATTTGCCAAATTGTTAAACTTTGTTGAATGTCTCTATAAATAGACACAGATACCAATTTAAACACGTCGGAAATCGAAAGAGGTTAATTTACACACAGTAGTGTATTGATTTAATGAGTAATTAGAAATTTAAATTAACCGTAATGCGGGTTGAAATCTTCAACTTTTCCTAAACTGTCTAAAAAGAATTGTGTAATTAATAGAAACGGCCTAGTGATAACAGTAATGATAACAATAAATATAAAGAGAACACGAGATTTTGTGGCCATCTGGTCGAATTTTCAAGTAATTCATTCTGATAACGGATAAGTAGAGAAATCTAATACTCGACTCAATAATAGTTGAGGGGGTGGACACAAAAAATTAACGATCAATTCTATGATAAGTGTGAACGCCCCCCATCTTATATTGCTCTTTGGATTTTTTTGTTATTGATAAGAAAATGTAGACTAATTTAGAATTTGTTTTTTTTTACAGATTAAGTAAATGGAATCAAATTCATCGATATCGACCCTCCTTTACAATTAAGGTGAGCAGTACTTTGTACAATATTTATTAATTTATTAGTTTAGTAATGGGACTATAAGAACGCATTACAACCCACTTTTTTCTTTAATTACGTCAATGTAAACGATCTCGGGAGTTCCCTGTTTTTGGAAAAACACGCTTTAATCTTAAGGAAAACGGAAACGTGACATTTAATTGTTCTGACATCAGTTTCAGTTGGTTTCAAGATAATAATAGAAAAGAAAATCGATTTATCTACAATAGTGGGACATGTACAGTAGCTGTGTGGTTGTCGGTAAATGTTTATTTCTCTCTGATGTCTTTTTTTTCCCGAAAAACATAACAAAAGATTTATTTGACCGCAAATCTGACAAGGAAAACCACACAGTATTTTAATTGTAAAGGTCGTACGTACTATCTCCATCTATTTTATTAGATTTTAGTACTATAAGTATGAAGTAATTTGATATTTGGTAAACGACCATTTGGCTGCCAGTCCACCACATTGCCAATCTCTTTACAAAAATACAATCCAGCAGATGTACTATCGTGTCTCGTGCGATTTTTTGAAGAATTGTCAATATTATTTAAAAGGTGATCACTATACCTACAAGTATATCAGATATCGATCGATCAAATGTTACGACATAGATAGATCTTTGAATTGTCTATTATTTAAAATGTTTGTGTGCTTTATTTCTGATAACAATTGTGGGTAATTGTTGGTATATTATGTCACGCCAATGATTCAAGAGGGCGGTTTTATAGATTTACAAAAGGGCAAAAGCAAACCGATCACAGATCTGTCACTTGATTGAAAGGCGAGGGATGATTTTGTGTGTACTCCAAGAAAAACACCTTGCTCTGAATACTTGACTACACATAGAAAAGCGCTGGCTTTTTAGTTTTTGAGTATGAGAATAGAAAAAGAACAGAAAATGTAAAAATTCTCGTGTATGTAAACTATACCTGTACTTGGGCAAGCTTAGTTAGTTAATTGCTCGACTGTAGGTCCTGTAATGAATTTCATGTCCTCTTATCTCTCATTTGATTTCCTGTTGTTGTTATTGTTCTCTTGTTTTTTTTTTCAAATATTAATCTGCAATTTCTTGCTTTTATTCAACGATTGACCATAACAATAAATAGTTGTTATTTAACTCATATATTATTCTATATGTTAAGTCCTACTTACAATATCCTGAACAATAATGTCTCCATCGTAGCGTATCTCCTGTATTCGATACAGAGGTACAGGAAATTTACATCTTTTACCTCAGGAATTTTTGTTGATGGATTTAATCGTTTGCGGATGCTGTAGCTGTTTTTCACAATTTCTATTATTATTATTATTATTATTATTATTACATATTTTTTTTAGGTTTCATTAATTATACATTATAATTTTCTAAATTATTTTACATTTTTTTGTTTACAATTGAGATAGAAATAATACAAGATTGGGAATTGATCCTTGAAAGTGTAATCGTCAGCAGGCAGGTATACAATCTAGCCAATAAAAAGGCAATATAGAAGCATCGATTATTATCTATTGTTATAAAGAGAGATTCTATTGTAATAATGGCACAGGATTTATAGCTAGATGATCAACAAGGTCCATAACCTTAACTATAGTTACGGTATAGAGATGCTGTACCATCTACTAATTATCCTGCAACAATCGTTGTATTTTTTCCAATTTCTATACGACTACACACACACACACATACACACAGAAAAAAAGAGCTGATTCGTTGCTGTTTCAAACCAATAAGGATCCACCGGAAATTGTGCGAAGGTGTGTACACAAAAAGTAAAAGACAGGATAGGAAGAGAAGTGGATCCTGCTAGCTGATTGGCTCCGGACCTTAATAAATTTCAAGTTCCTTAATATTTCATTGAATTTCCTTGACGAAAACAAACGTAAAAGACAAAGGTGGATATAGGTGATTAGTTTTCGGTATATAATGAGAATAATACTATGTAGGAAAGAGACAGATATCGATTGTTGTATATAGACCGGACATGCCATTAAATATAAAAGAACGGACATTAAGGAGTTATCTTATATCTTTATACGTGAAAACCACGCCTTATGTCACGGAAGAAGGACCACCAATAGAACAGGTGGATTGTCGTGTTGTATTGTTTGTTGGTAAAGATGACGAAATTAAAAAGTGATAAATATACCAACTCTAATAATATATTACAAATGATATGGTTTCAAAAAAATGGTAGAATAAAACAAGCTTAAAAATAAGCAAAGAATATAAAATAATAAAAATGAAATAAAAACGTATAAAGAAAGTTGAGAATAAAGTTAAAATTATATGGATAGACAAGTACTATACTCCATTATTTTATATTAAAAATTCATAACTTTACTTGATGATAAGATTCTTTGGATTCTTTGAATTCTATTCGTTCGATATACGTAATAGAAATGTCGTAATCTTTTCAATAATATTTCAACCTGCAATTTCGAATAGAAACTTTAATGGAAATTGTCAGTTCGGAACCAACTTTTTCCTTTTTATTACAATAAAATGAAAAAAATAGAAAGCAATTAAGTATGAAGTAATTATTACTTGAACGTGAGCTCCATGGCGGATCCAGTTTTTTGAGTGGCGAATGCCAAAAAAAAAAACAATGACCTATACTATCAGGAGTTCGCTTTTAGCTGGAGACCTTAAAGCTTAAGCTTTATTAGTTTTACGATAGATCCGTCACTGATGAGCAAAATAAAACAGTTTTCCTCGTCGAAAAGGCACTTTCAAAGCGAATCTGAATCAATTAAAGTCAATCGGAATCGACCTGAATCTGACTAGCGAAGATTTGCTCAAGTCAGCACAAGTAAGAAACAATAGAAACACCCCCATACTGCCTCAATCCGAATCAATCTAACTCAATCCATTCGAATATGATTCAAGCTAGCAATAATTTCCTCAGCCTGATTTATGAATAAATAGTAAAATAACACCTTGAAGATACATTTAGTAGAAGACAATAAAAATTAATAACTGATTGATTTATATTGATCGATTCAGCTGGTGTGAAAAGTCTGGTGACAAGAGTTTTTGTTGCTCCAATTCGAAATATTTCTGATTGATTCAGATTCGCTTGGTTTGAAAGGGGCCAAATGAATATCAATCAACTTTAACGCGACAGGGCAAATCGCAGTAAAATAATGTGTTAGTATCTTAAAAAATTACAAAATTTCTTTTAATTTTTATTCTCTTAGGCCTTTTCAAAAAAATTGATTAAATTCTAGTGCTTTTATTATTTTTTCTTTAAATTCCTAGGTCTTCCTGACGTTAAAATCTAGAAAATGTACCGACATTGCATTCTCATCAACTCCCTTGCCCGTCACGTCTCTCCAACTGACACTTTTAGATTACCTTAATTTTTGTCTAATTTATCTCTGACACGATACTTACAATTAGGAAACACGTGGACTTCTATATCGTTTGTCTTAAAACGCAAAAATTATGAGGGAAATATTTTCGAAGGTTTGCGTTTTATTGAAAATTTTGCTATAAGTATTGTTCTGCTAACAATTAGGACCATTGCGAACAAATTTTTAAAAGCATTTAGCTGGAAATTTTCACTTATGTTCTCCCATATGTATAGTAGTTATGTGATCTTATTGTATATAAAAATAAAACATTAATCAATAAAAAGTAGGCAAAATTTTCTAATTAAAGCAATCTCTTTAACTCTCCAACGATAATACTTCTTCCGTTTCCTTTATGATGATGGTATAATTATCAAAAAAACATACAACCGGTGCTCGCTTCTTGCCTTGATTATTTTAATCAATGTCCCGGCCCACGGAGAAGACATTTTTCAAAGTTCACGAAACAGAAATGTATTATTATCCATAATAATGAAACCGATAAAAGAATCCTTTCTCGTTTCAATTTTCAATAAATACTCTGAAAAATTGTGACCATTTCGGACCATAACAACAAGCAATAAGATAGATGTTTTAATGTCAACTGTTTGATAAATACGATCATATATGAATTATTATTATTACCCATATGGTCTTATGGTTTTATAAGACCGATTTAAGTTGTTCCCCCAAAAGGTTCCTCCACCTAGTACCTACTAGTTGGTATACCTACGCATAGTATACAGACATCTGGTTATTTAAAACACCGTCCCGATCGTGCCCTTGTTTGCAGACCGTGGCATCGACCAGGTGGTAATTTCTTTTTAAGTCAGGGTGGGTTACCTAGCAGATGTGTTTTGTTACCCTTTTATACGAAATTTCACCCTCTTATATACTAAGTTTTGCCAATATTATCGGTGTAACTTGGTATTTACAAGTCTTATCTGATTTGTAATGTATTCAATAAGATATATAAATACAATTTTTTATATGACACCTTTTTTTTAATAAATAAAATTTTTAAAACACAAAAAATAAAAGAGATGGTCAAAGTTAGCACTACGAGATGTTTCGTTTAACTTTTTGAAAGTTATCTTTTAGCTAGCTTGTTTATTGTGGACGTCACACTTTGTATGTTCTCGAGTACTATAGACCACCCCAATTCTTATTACCTGCTAGCACCCTTAACTATCTACCCTTATGAACCTTCTACAAGTGAACTGTAATTTTTATTTTTACCTAGATAACCCTTTTTGTTTCGATAAAAGAGTGTTACAAGTGACAAAGGCAGATATTATAAATAGATTTGTTATGTCTATTTTGAAAATTTTCCATAAATTGATTAGAACCAAGTATCCTTTTTGTATATTATACGATTAGATTAAATCAAATCCGGAAATTAGGAGGAAAATAAAGGAAATTAGATAATCTCATCGGTGTTAGTCGTAATAATTACAAACATGCGATTTATTTGTTATGTTGATATTTATATTAATGACATCTACAACGATGACTTCTACACCGTAAATCCTATATGATGAATAGTCATTGTTTCTTGGACCGTATAGCCATTAGCGGATATCCTTCACTCCATCTTTCCCGTAACAGTACAGTAAATCTCTATCAATACATTTGTGTGTGTTTTTTTTTACCGGAATTTTTCGAATTCTTATAGGATTTTTTCACAAAAACACATTCATTTAACAATGACAACAATAATTAAAGTCAAGTAAACAACATAAATTATTCAGAAAACTCATCATACATAATTATACACAATACACATATGTGTATATAGTATTCAACATCAAAAAGGACATACATAAAAGCACATGTGAGCTACTCGTGGCTATTATCGTAGAAAAGCTCTCTAACCATTTCCGAGCTTTGCCAGTTGATGCTCAAGAGTAGGTGCGAGGAATCACAATCATAAATTTAATCTAAAAGATAGATAGGTAAAAATCTGAGACAATTTTAGTTCTATCCTGATTAATAAAAGGACGATTAATCTTCGAGTTATTGTAACGAACAACATCAAGTGACATAAACAAGTTAAAGGATCCATAGGACTAGAATTCCGACTGAAGATGATGTGCAACAAAGGGATAACTTTCGAGAATCTCTATAGACGTGTGTTGGTATTGATAAAGTTTTGTTAGATGCTTGGTAAACTAAACTATCCTATATAAACTAGAAAAAATCATCCCCTATTTTGTGAGATATTGACTAGGATGTAATATAATCGTCCTCCTCCTCTTCTAGTTGACATTCTTTATTTCTTAGATTTTAATTGAAAGGATACGCCTCAGAGAACTTCTACTATCAATTAAACATTGTCCAACTAGTAAGAGACGAGAATAAATTACTTGATAAAACTGTTTGATTCCAGTGGCTATTCGTTCGAATTAATCAACGAAAATACAATTACGAAACTCTGTTGAAGTTCTTAGGTAAATTTTGATTAAATTCAATTAAGTTTAAATGAGAAGAAAGGGATTTACCGGGAAGACAAGAACGGCGATCGAGATAGAATATATGGAAAGAAAGAGAGAGAATAACAGTTACAGGTATCCTGTGACGTCATTCAAGACGTCATTCTTATGAGAAATATTTACAAGGGGACTGTTCAGTAGTAATGGCACCTGCTTTCCAACCTAAGAATATGAATGGAACGTTTGCCAAGGTTATCTTTTATGTTTATCAGTCAGAGTAGAGTAGGTAGCACCTGTGGCAAACGCTTTCAAAGACACTTTACTTGTTTACTTTGTTTTCTAAAGGATTTGAAAAGATTTAATAGGGGACAAAACTGATTCTTGTCCCTTAAGGATTAGATATCTAATTAATGTCTTCTTCTCTCTAATTGTAAGTCGACTAATTATCCAACTGTCAAACTGCTGATAACCATATCTCCCCTTTTGAAAAAAGCCAAAATCACATCCACAATGAATCTTTAATCTAGTTAGGGATGCTCAGCTCCACGTTTCTATCATGACGTGTGTCGCAACTGAAGTCGCAACCCTTTCAACGTGCTGTACATAATTTATGTTGAATCAAATGTTGACATTACTTGTCAAAATTTTTGACAACTGTCCCTGTTGTTACTTCCATTGTTGGAAAAATCGATCTGAATAATTAAAAAATTACTCCGATAATGGATATACACAAATCGCTATAAATAATTAAGAAATTACCCTTAAGGACCTCCAAGTCAAGAAATCTAACAAGAATAAGTCAACGACCAACTGTTGCTTCAATATTCATCTGTCTCTCTTTCAGTTAACATGGAAAGTAAATTTACTTTGAAAAAGAGACAGACTATAGTCGCACTTTCTTATAAGAAAGTTCCCTTGGAAGGAGCTGATAGATGCAACAGGTGGATACTTGCGCGATTTCTTAAGGCGGATACAATGGAATTAAACCGCCCCTTTGGGAATTGATGGTTTTCTGGTGGTTTTGTGTGTTGGTTCACCTCATTTAATCATAAAATAGTGATTGTACAATTATTGTAAAAAAAAAAATGTGTTCGTTTTGGAACGATTTTTTACATTATTGAAGCTTATTTTTGCGTCATTAAAACAGCTCCTATCATAAATATATAATGAGTTTATATGCGTTATGTTATAGGTACCTATACAAGTTTTCTTTTTCTCTTCATTATTTGTCAAATTGAGTCACGCATTTTTCTCTGTTAACAACTGGATATATTATAATATTGATAACGGTAAAAATCGAATGGGGAAAAACAAAGAAAAATGGACTTCTATTTCGTCACGAAATAAAATCAATTATTAATAGGTTCGGTAGGTGTGATAAGGATCAGACGCCTTGCATGATACTAAAAGGCGTTTTAGGTGTTTTCCCATGTCTCGCAGGAGTATCGTGCCATGTACGATACGACGAAATACTCTGTACATTATGGATGCACGCTACCGGAACCGGTTCATTGTTAGTTTGCTACTTACCCACTTCCGCCACAACGTCGCGTTTCCGCTGTACTGTTTCCGTTATTGCTCCTTATGCCGCCTCCGGGGACAGGTGCGACTCAATTACCGCATAATTCACTACCTTTTAACTTAATACATTTACATACATGTAAAACAATCTAAACCAAATAGGTATAATTCTTAAAGTTTTGCTAATTCTTGAAATTAAAACTAAATAAAAATGCTTCCGCTATCAGAGGAATAAACAGTGATTATTCTTGAATAGATATCCTCCTCTACGAAAAACAAGGCATGAATTAAAATCAGAGTAACCCGCAGAGCGTAACCCAAACTTCCTTCAGCTAAGATCCGGTCCTTATCCGGTACAGTGGGGAAGGACACCTTGTAAAGAATCAGACCGTAGACGTAACAAAACAATAATGACGTCACCAGACCGGATATTCTCCAACCTTGAGGCCGTTTTCTTATGTTTTCGTGACGTCATATGGAAGACACCTAACGTTTTCTTAATGGTTACGTCACAAACTGTTTTAAGGCAAGTTGGACAGATGTTCATTTGTACATTTTACTTTATTTGCATGACAAAGGGTATTAAGATTACGGGGCCCGGTGTTCGTACTATTATTATATGATTGTTGAGATCGCAATGAACTTCGACAAGGGGGGCCGTAGTTACGATTTTCTTTTGTATTACGTAAAAGAAGGGGGTCCAGGGAGAGGACGGACGATGACGATGATGATGATGACGACGGGGAAAAAAAAGTTGAACAGGACCCGTGCCTGACACGCGCCCTTTGCTAGATTGTATTTAGTCTGAAGAGAGGAGGAGATAAAAATGTAAACCTTGATCATAGGCGGCGGCTAATAAAACTAAGCAATCCCAGTTGATTTACGTATAAATCTGATACATTACTGAGAAAAGAACTCAAACCAGGAACAAATCTAGTAATTTGTTTATAATTCAAAGACAAAAGTAAGTCTGGGCTTTCTATTTATCCTTTATTACTTATAGGTATAGCTCAGTAATAATAGAATATTTAAAAATTGGGGAAACTATTAAACTTTATCAATTATTGTCTTGAGTGTAATTTTTATGGCCAGTTGTTGCGCCCCTGTTCCAGTCTGATAATTCGGCAGCTGCACCTCAAAAATTGTCTAAGGGGAGCACTCCCCGCTCCTGTAGCCAGCTGACTTATTCTCCAGTCTGCATAACAAAGACGGCACCCTTCAAATAAATAGAAAACTATACGCACACACATCCATACATATACCCTTCTTCCCCTTATTACTTCAATTTTTTCCACCCCTCTAGTTCAGTACTTGTTTAGCTCGTGCTGGCTGACTGGATTTCATTAGTGACGTCGCTCATTCTCAACGTAACTCAAAAGGGTGGTTTCTGCAAGGAGACACAGACACACATGAATCTATCTATACATATAAAGGGAGAAGGGGGATAAAGCACCAACTGTTCTTCTATATTAGGACTAGGTCACTAGGTACTCTGTGCAGAATTTCATCGGCCACCCCTCGATATTATCGTGATCAACATCTTCTAAACATACCACAAAATGACGTCAAAACTTCTTGACAATTATTTGTAACTAAAACCAGGTGCCATCAAGGTGTTCACCAACCCCTTCTTTTAAGGTCAAAGACCTATCCTTTTCGAAATCTTTAAGATACAGGTATACGCACGGTGATGGTTGCGATCTTCTAAGATCTCATGATTCTTGTTTACAAAGTTTCGAAAAATACACATCTGCTTTTTGACCAAAACACCTTGATTTCCATCTGGAATTTGAATGGAAGGGTTTTGCAACCCTTAAACTGATTTGAAACGTTCTCAATATTTCTCAAATTTATTATGTGACTGGCGACAGTTCTCAGGAGGCGATGTTTGTGCAGTTTATTCTTATATTCGGATAAGTTTTGAAATAACAACCCCTTGTTATTATCGAGTTTTATTTCTTTTTTCCTAGGTATTGTAACATATGGTCTACATATCGTTTAATAGCGTAAATAATTAAACAACATTGTCAGGTCGTTGACCAAGTAAAACTGTAAAAAAATTTTCTCGTCATTTTTAGAAAGAGAGAGTTTTTACCGTCAGATAAATTAAATTTTTACAAACGATTTTTTAAATGATTTGTATAATTTTTATTTGATTTGTATAACAGGAAAATTAGATTATATTTTAATTAATACCAAGCGATCAACAGGTTTTTATTGAATAAAAAAATGCCTTTTTTCCAGTTAGTGTTATTTATGAAATGCGAATATTTATAGCACACCCTCGCTTTTAACAGCTGTAATTTTAACCAATTATGTATTAAATTTAACAATAACATCACCTAAAATGGATTATTAATAGAGACGCTTATTTAGAGGACTTTTAAAGTTCTACTTGTCAATAATTTTAAAAGAACTCAGAGTTTTTGATAATTTCCTCATAGGATAATGAAGTGTTCTTGTGCTGTCTATCCATTCAGAGGAGTGGAATCCGATAAGATAGGAAGATCGAGTTTCTGGTCCGTTTTCAGATTGTTCTACTTATCAGACTTTTCGGCAATGTCCAGTTTATGTCAATCTTTCTATGATATGTATAGGAGATAGTTTTTTAGGCGCTTGCGCTGCCACCGTCGGATTTAAAGCGGCGGCAATGAGGGAATCAAAGAGCGTACTTTTGAAACGATGACCGCTCGTTCGATCGATGTTTTATAAAGCGAAGCTGTGGCCACACCCAGTACTAATTGAATGATGCCTGCACCAAACTTGCATGTAAAATCCTACCAGCCTATGGAGAAATATATCTCTGTACATGTGTGAGTGCGTATATACATGTACTATACGTAGAGTCCTGGACCTGGCCTGTCTGCCTAGTAACACTAATACATAGACATAACAACCAAACATATATCTATGCATTGATATTTTATTTCAGCGTATTTGGACAGGTCATTTTTTTCCACTGTTATTGTTGTTTCGCCTCTGTTATCGCTAAATGTGCAGGATGCCGCAACAACATCGACCGGTCAATAGTACGATCCATCAAACGATCTTGTCAAAATCTGCTGCCGTTGACTGATATTCTATACGAATTTTGCATTTACGTTTTTTTTTTCTTTCTTCAAAATTTTAATCACACAAGGGAAGTAGATGAAAAGCACCAGATGGCTTCCAAGACAGACAAATAGAGAGTTGAAGAGTCACTCGAACCTAATCAAAGAAAACAATACCAATGGGGATGATTCAGCGTCTTAGATTTAATGTGTTAGTTCGATGAAGCATAGTGTTTGTGGATGGTGGCACGTGTTTAGATTTCCGGTTCCGGAATCAAGGCGGGACAACGGGATGGTTAGTTTTTATTAACTATTTTTATTAACTACAAAGAAAATTTCATCGCTTACATCGTCACAATTGACACCCACCAAGACAACATTTCTTGAAAATTGTATATACATATGTATGTATATAATTGAAATCGGGCAATTACCATAAATCTTCCAGCTCTTAAGAATTCCCCATTTCCATCTGCTTAGCTATTTGTCCTATTTAATAGTTCAAAATAGTTGAATTAACAAAGTAAACTACTAAATCTCGCCGTCATCATGCCCAGCTTGACACTATTAAAACTACCAACAACCAGAAACCGGTGTTTCGTTTCCTACTTGTTCCTAAGTACCAAATTAAGCCAATTTTCTTGTTTGCCACCCTCATCCCTACAAGCAGCAACAACAACAGAAAATACACCGGAAGTTATTTCTCAACCTTGTTGTAACATTTATGTAGTTATACGAGTTATAATACAGTTGTATGCGAATTTTGTTAATAGATGGACAGGTGTGAGTTCTTCTCGTCTTAAGGACATGGGAAGGTAAAAAGCTTTATTTCATTTTCTCGGTTGGTTTAGTGGTTTATGGCGATATTTCAACAAGACAACTTGCAAGGAAGTGAAGACGATAGGCGAAAAAAAAACCAGGTGGCAGGCGTGATATTTGAACAATTTCGAAAAACCGCCTATTGTTGAATGAGAGTTTTAAAATAAATACGTGAGCCGGATCCTCATCATGAGGATTTTTGTAATTTTATGACGAACAATAATTATGATAGAATCTAATAATAAAAATATTTATTTATTTGTTTTCTTTTTCTCTTTTTAATTTACATACAAATACTTGGGCGCATTCTTTATATGTTTGTGTGTGTATACGAACGAGGGGAGGTAGGTCACGGTTGCAGGTTTGCGTGGTGCAGCAGGAAGACTGGTGTAAGATGCAGTGTCGATTGCTCGTAGGGGGTTGGGGACGTAAAGGGTGAAGAGTATGATGACGACTTGAGACTAAGACCATTGATTTACCGGCAAGCATACGAAAGGAAAGGGAAGGAACATAGCATTGAGATCAATACAAAACTGTGAGACCTCGTGGTGGTCTCGTGTACGGTGGTGGAGGTAATGGTGGTGGCAACGACGGTGGTGTGAGGTAGGTTAGGGAAAGCAAACGTCAAGCTTTCCTTTTGCTTACTTATTCAATGCATTTCTCCCTTCATTTATTCGACTGTGCAATTAATATTTCTGTTTTACGCCAAATTTTACTTCATGCTAATCAATCAAAAAATAAAAAATGTAAATATATTTTCACTATCAAGTGTTATCTATGGGATAGTTTAATAGCCCAATCGATTATTAAAGTGTTCAATGAGCAAATATCTCTTGTCTTGCTTCCTTAGATCTCGGCTTTGTTCTCGTTGTCCCGCTTGAAGACAAAGCCCCTATCTCTCACTTGCATTTTATTAGCCAAAGACGACATAACTACTAGGGGGAGGATTTTGAGCGGAAATATGTTCGTCAGCCGGTACGATTAAGATTATTAAAAAAAGAAAAAAACGCTTCAGCAATATCATCAAGGTATAACTATATATAGTCCAATAGGTGTATAATGCTGACTTTTTCTTTGACTAGACTCATCTCTTCTAATCGATAACAAACCGGTCAGTATGAGGGATGACGTTGTATACGAACGAAATAAGGGTAGGCGGGGGATTGAAAAAAAACACCGACGCGAAAAAGGGCTACTAAACTTTTTTCCGGGTCGAGTGAATGTACTGACCCTTGGCTTGTTTTATTTAGAGTAAAATAGAGAGTATAAGCCAGGAATGGCGAATGCTCTTTCGACCGCCGGGAGAGAGAACTGTGTACATCCTGCTGGTAATCAATCCCAGGCTAACGGCATAATGAAAATCAATTTTGAGTTTTTCCTCGATTATTTATCGATTAATAGTGACAATCTTTTTCACGTTATAATAATGGTGGAATTTTTCTCAATACAATAAATGAATGCGTGCATGCAATCTTTGATAAGAATCCTATGATGTTAGATGAATGGTTATGATGGGGAAGGCTGAGAAACAGGAGAAAAGAAGCAGGAAAGAAAAAAAGTAAAGAGTCTCGCTTGCATTACATCTTTACATCACGTAGTTAAGACTAGCAAGGCGGCAAGGGTTGTGAGTGGTCTTTGGTGGAGGGGGTGGAAGTATACCGTATGACTATGCCTTTAAAAAAGGGTAGACCATCTCAAGTGGAAAATATGATTTCTTCATCTAGCGTCCGGGTTGGTTTCATAACAAACGCGATAAAAATTCACTACGCCGGTGGATAGTACATTATAAATGTTGATGAAATCGTTGAGCGACTGTAATGTACTTTAAATGTCTTCTTCTGAAGCTTTTAATCACATTCTACTCCTGGCAAGCATCGTCAGAATCCTGGGAGAAAAATCTTTCTTAAAGAGAAATGAATAAAATGAGAATTTCCAGAAAAGTATTAATGCGAACTATTTGTTTGTTTTTCTAAATTATGTCAAATCATATCCAATATAAATGTCCGCCACTTGACTGAAAATGATCTAATAAAACGACCTAGTTAAACATGATGACTTCGCGTCACACATTCACACTTGTCGTTAACTATTTACATCCGGCCGCTGTATTAAAGAAAACGGAAGAAGTATTTAAAGTTTTATATGGAATTATCTGTTGTTGTCTAAACGATACACACACCAGCAATCTAATTTATTAAAAATACCCCAAAATTAGACTCTCAAATTAATGAGGCGACATATTAATTTATTCCTATTCTCTCTCATACGAATAACAAAAATAAAGAAATAAATTAGAACTTTTATCAAAGATTAAAGTTAAACGGACACAATCATCAATTTAAATATGATCGGAAATCATACAGAATTGGATTAGAAAATTATATAGTTAATGGTTTTACTGACAAAAAAAAAACAAGGGACGAAAGAAACTAACGTCAAAAGAATTGAGCAAAGTTGTGGTTAAAGGTCGGAAATTATAGGTTGTTGAAAGGTAGCGATTTGCTTTCTTTTTTGTCGCTTCAATTGGAGTTAAGTTAAAGACACCTACCTAGCAGTTTTGGACACGAAAATTTTGAATTTTTTATCAACATGCCATTAATACAGAAGGCAGTACTACAATTACATTTAAAAGTGGTCTCGTTTTCTTGAAATTTTGCAATTACAGAGAATAAAATTTAAATCGATCTAATTTTTCCCACGAAACAATAAATTACTTTAAACGAAAGAAAAAAGTTACTTTTTGAAAATATTATCGGAAATGAATTATTGTACGTAATCGTAACCGGATCTCTTCCTCCCAATCCCTCACTCATGTTTTCTCTAATGTGGTGGATGATCGCCGTGAGATACCCCGTCCTCTTAAACCACCATGTCTCCTACTAGAGACCAAGGATAGGGTTTCCTTCCTTCCGTACCTACCTCTAACACACGACGCTTTTATCGTTTCACTGTTTGTTGTCTGTTGTTGTTATTGCCGTCGTCGTCGTCGCGTCGTCCTCATCGTCCACCTATTGTATTTGCCATTTGCATATCTTCGGCCAGTTTATTATTGGACAGTTCAGTAAATATACATGTCTGTGGATGCGTAAAGAGAAAGAGGAATCATATGAATAAACCATCAAAATCAACCCCTATTTTATCCCTAAATTCGAAAACACTATACACTCACATGGAGGAAAAATAAATGTAGGAATTCCGGAAATGCATCAAAACTCGTACATAATTAAAATGGCATCATTAGACCTTCGGTTGGGAATGTCGGTGACGGTAGTTGAAAGCTCCCAACAGTAGCAATTTTTTTTTGTAGTTTTTCCGCTATTTTCTATTTTAACCTACTCTAAACTATTATAAATCAACTATAAACAATTATTGTTTATTGTCGCATCAATTAGCATATTTATCCCCCATTGGGGTAATTGTCTTGCTTGCTCCTATTCTGTGCTACTAAATAATTATATGTCTGTTTATATATTAATTTCGTCTTCGTCATCGCAATCCCTTGTTTCCTCATTATATGCACTTCCTTTACGGGTGCTTTTTCTCAGCCCAGAGAGAGTTTTGATTTGTTCTTTTCCTTTCACACATACAGCCGGGCCCGGACAAGAAGACAGGATATTAAATATTCCAGTATTTATAGACATTAATTAAATTGAATCTGGGATGGTCATTTCAAGACAACAACAATAATTCTTTCTTGTTTATATTGTCTTTTTTTCCTATTATTAATACTTATCAGGACTAGTGAATCATTATACAACAGGATTTTGATAATAACATTATCGAAATTGTCACAAGTACTATCACGTGTGGGGGAAAAACCTAGGAATTGCAGTTATTTTTAGTGAGTGACATTATATCATTATTGAAAACGATCTAGTGGTATAAAAAAATTAAAATGCACTTTGATGCATTCACCAAACATCTAAATTACAATTTAAATATCATCTACAGTGAGTAAGGAAATTAATATTTCAGCCTCAATAATTTTTTTCCAATCAAAAATGAATATATCAATGTCCGAGTTAAACACAGAATTATGGAGAAACAGCAATAATCTATTTGTTGTTAGGACACTGGATACTTGATCAATACTAGTCCTAATTTTCATTATGTCTACACAATGCTCACCCTGTAGTATTCAAATTTTCAAAGTTACTTTGAATGACAAATAAGTGTGTATATATGTTATCCAACACTCCCCTATAAAAATTCATAAAGAATATAACACCTAACCATATAAAACTTTCTAAGGGTGGTGATTGTTGTCATCAAAAGTGGCGGTGTTAAATTCGAAATTGCTACTACAGAAACGTTACAAGAATCCAACCCTCTTTGATGGTTTATATAAACCATTTCCTTTTAAAAGTCATCCAGGAGTTGGATTATAAAATGGTCCAATAAAAAAAAAGATACCTCTATAGGATACTGATAATAATAATAATACTAATAATAATAAAAGAAAATAACAACACTAAAGATTTATAACATACTTGACATTTGTTTCTGGTTTTACAACATATAAAATAAGTTGAAAGCAGCTTTCCGTTGTGGTATAGAAACTCTCTTAAAGATTAGGATGAAAATGGTATATGTATGTGTTGTGGATTGAATTATTGCCAAATCTATTTGTTATACGAGCTGCAATCATCTAAAATGAAATTAAGGAGCTTGAGTTGTTGACATTGTGTGTGTTGTCTTGTTGAATTATCAAAGTCGGATTCAGTTTCCGGTAAGTGCAAGTGTTACTTAAGATAATGGCTTTTCTGGAACATACTACGACTTGATAATTGTTGTTTTCTAAAGAAAATCCGAGGAGAATTCGTTTCAAGGGACAATTAGAATAATATTTTATCATAAACTACAAGTTCACTCGTTATACTAAAAGATAACGAGCCTAATAACAAATTGAACTAAAATTAAATATTTCACGTTTCTACTATTGTCAATCTTTTTTCAGACTATTATCAATAATTGTAGTAACAATAACGATAGAAGTAAAATAGTCAAATCCGCTCTCGATTCTCCCTTATACGATTACGAACAGGTGTGCAGATTATGAACATTAAGGGGGTGACTGGAATAAAAAAACATGTCGGAAAGGTGAATTTGTGTATACCTATCTATAATAAGGTGGCATATGGTGATATAAGATGAATTTCCGGCGTTAGTTTGTTGACGTCACAATTTTCTGTATAATATCGCAACTAGAGTGCATGAGTATTTCCGGTTGGTCACGCGAAATGAACACCCATCAAGGGAATTGTTCCCACCGGTGATATACTCTTAATGAATAAGACACACACACAGGCACACATCAGGTGCTGGTTGTAGTAATAGTGGGTGGTAGTGGTGATGATGATTATTAGCCCCCAACTATATCCTCACAATACAGTTAAAAAGTTAAAAGTTAATTTACAAAAGAAAAAAATCTTGAAGTAGTCCCATTTCCGGACACGCTTGTAGTGTCACGTGCCTCACCTTTTTTTCTAAAGAAATATTTCAGGAAATCAAAAAAAAATGACCGTAAAACAAAATTGAGAGGCAAAAAAGGTGTCTAAGAATGACCGAATTCAGTATTACGTTGTGTCATTCTGTCATTCATTATATTGTTTCTGAAATATAGGAGGCCGGAGATGGGCTCGATGATTGTCCAGTTTCCGGTTCCGTTTTCGTTTTATTATTCAGGTTATATGGTATCGCACACTTTTACCGAAATCCCGCAGTTGAGTCGATATTCGTTCCGAGGTCTTAATTGGTGAAATTAGCACACTGATGAGTAATTCGAAAAGACTTCCATAGGGAATATGCATGCAATAATCTAATACTATTTTGATTTTTATTTTTGTGTAGTCTTATCATCGTTGAAGGAATCTTCAAGATTATCGATAAAATACATATTGCACCCTTCATTTCTCAAATATTTATCTATTTATGTTTATAGTTGCAAGTGTTATTATTGTATCTGTATACTCATATTTAAAAAATGTATAAAGACTTTAATTCTTACAAAAAAAAGTTCAAACTATAAATAGAAGGGGATCAAACGAATCGATTTGTGTTTAGTTCGGATAAACGCCTCAATACATCTTCAAAGTCAAAGCTGAAAACTTGATGAATTTTTTTCACTTGATCACTTCATCCAATAATAACAATATTAATAAAAATAATAATAATAATACTGATGGTGATCATAATAATAAATTTCATCAATAATTGGTCGATTATTGTTGTGACATAAAGGCAACAAACTCAAAAAAAAGAGAGGGTGTCATAGCAGGAGGTCATTTTCCTGCTTACAGTTTTTCCCTATTGCTCCCCCACTTCTAAAACCATCGTCTATTGTTATCTCTTTGGTGCTGTCTTTAAAAACGTTGGAGGACCTATCGCCATATGGCCCTTGGAGTGTACTTTACTGGAAATTCTCACAATATTTCACCATCTGTCGTATGTGAATATATACATATATGTATATGTATACTATATCGTTGTCTTATCAGAATAAATTGCGACCTTATCACATGATTGTCGAACATACACTATAATGTATAATAATTACATTAGAGAAACTGGAGAAATTTTAGGAGCAATTATATGATTCTGTATCACATTATTATTATTTTTTTTTTAAATAAAACTGAGAAAATATGCCTGCTCTACCAATATGAAACAAAGAAGAGATTAAAAATACTTTATACTTGCTATACTGTCGATGTTGCGGATGCAAATTATCAACACGAACTCCCGCAGCCGTTTTTAATTAACAAAGTTTAGCAACTTGTAGAGTATTGTTGATTTTTCTTTCAATTAGCCTTTTCGATTCATTTAATACTGAAATGATTTGTTGGGATTTTTTATCTCATTGTTTACATATATATTTCATATTTGTAAAAAAAATTCGGAAAAATCTCAATAAAACATAAGATTCTGAATAAATAAACGAAAAAAAATATATAATAATATGACCTTTTACATGGATTTATACATACATCTTGTAACGTTTCATTAATTTAGAATATGAGGGGGTGCAGCTCAGTATTAATTAAGAAAGGCGCAATGAAACCGTGAAGTAGGTATTCGTATTCTTACAAATGGAAAACCCGAGACCTCGTAGTCACTTTCTATCGTCCCTTATATTTTTGTTCTCTGTCTTACTTTATATTTGTTATGGTTGTATGATGTATGTGCTATAAGTCGATCTTTTCTTTTTCAACGCATCATCTTAGAGAGCTTAGAGACAAAAGGCCAGACTGCTCAAGTGCGTAAGGTCCTATTCAAAAGCCACCCTGCTTATTAATATTTGAAATACCAATGTTGAGAATGTCGCCACCTTAAATTGAGATCAGGATTTTTAAATTGCATTTTTTTTCTAAATTCTATTTCGTTTACATTTGCGATATTATTATTATGTTTGGAAAAAAAATGTTATAGTGGGATTGTTGTAGCGGACGCGTGCGATCAACAGTTGTCGTTACATCGGCCGGGTCGGGCAGGTGGTGATCTTCTAACTTCTCCCTCAAAGTAGTTCACCACTAACTGACTTATTGTTCCATCTGTTTTCAGGTATTGACATGGGCGACTATTCTTAAGAGGTGGGGGCCACAGTGTTCTGGAGGGGGGCTCAGAACAACCAATAACGCTGGAACTTATGATGTCATCGGAGGAGGAGACTGAATTCGGTTTGTACACAGATAAGCTGCAGCTCCTGAAGAAAACTAAAAGAACTAGACAACGTGTAGACGCCGGTGAGCCGCGCAACTCGTACTCATCAATACCGAATTTCAGTTCGCGTCCAACGTTTCTTGGTGGCGGTAATAATTTATACGGCGCAATTTTTACACAACAGCAACAGTTCGGCCTGTTCGGGCCTGGATTCGCTCCGGCGAAAATGTTGAACGAATTGTTAGGTAGACAGAAAGTTGGTGACGGTGGCGGTGGTGGCGGTGGTGGTGGTGGTGGTGGAGGCGGTGGTGATTCCGACGATCAGAAATTTGATTCAACGGCAGCAATTCGATGTGAAAGTGGTAGTCCAACATCTAATGGGGATCAATTAGCCCATCATATGCTCAGGGATATCCTGCAAGGTAGAAAACACGAACTTTTAGCCTTAGAACATGATATGAGAAATGGACAGGATCATATCAGTAATAATAACAACAACGAGCCCAAAGTAGAATCAGAACGTGTTGATGGTGATGCTGCTGTTGCAATGAAAGTAAGTTTTAACGAATATATTTTTTTTCTTCCGGCTTTTGACAAATTAACTACAATAATACAATATTTTTCCGATAGGAATGTTTATCGGATTCGGGAAATGATCGTCAACAAGCTGAATTAATGGAAGAAGCTCTCAATGGTATGGAAACTGAATCGCTTCCGTCACCTAAAGTAGAACCGGCAAGTCCAGCGAAACCTGAAGATGCAAAGAAGGCGCGTGTTGAAAATATTGTATCCGGTATGAGAGCTAGTCCAGCACCACCTCAAGTAAATGGCTGTAAGAAACGTAAATTATATCAACCACAACAGCATGATAGCAATGCTGAACGATACATCGATGATGAAGAAGAAGATCCTATAGAACCAATACGACAAAAACGTGTTGAAAAAAATTTATTAAAAAGTCAATTGAGAACAATGCAAGAACAGTTAGCTGAAATGCAACAAAAATATATGCAATTATGTACAAGAGTCGAACAAAATTCTGAAGAAAGTCAAGAAATTGAAGAAATACCTAGTGATAGTGAAAACAGTAAACGATCAGCACCACCATCACCAGTTACAAGTACACCACCGAATCCTCCACCACCAACACTAGCTCAACAGGTCAGTTATATAATTTGCTCTACAACTTTATACATTAGAAATCTAACTTTGAAATTATTTCAAAACGTAGGTGAGCAAATTGAAGATAAGCCCTCCAGGTCCACCTTTTCACAATGGTATACTGCATGACCATCAGCACATGAGTAGTGCTGCAGCAATGTATTTAGGCGTTAGTCAGAAATTCCTTATGGAACAGGAAGCTCGTCTGGCTAAAGAAGCCGCTGTTGTTGCAGCACTTAACAATGAATCTAATCAACATCAACAACAACAACAACAACAAACACAACAGCAACAAAATCAACAACAACATAATCAACAGCAACAGCAACAACCACCTCCACCACATCATCATTCCAATCAACACAAATCGGAAAATATAGCGGACCGTTTACATATAATGCGAAATATGACGCCAACTGGAACTGATTTAGAAGGTTTAGCTGATGCACTAAAATCGGAGATAACGTCATCATTATCGAATTTAATTGATTCTATTCTGTCAAGATTTGTTCATCAGAGACGGTGTAAACAAACAGAGGCGGCTACTGCTGCCGAACAGCTTAATAAAGACTTACTAATGGCCTCGCAATTATTGGATAGAAAATCGCCAAGAACCAAAGTGGTGGAGCGGCCTCAGGCCCCACCTCCACCGCCCAGTGGACAAATGGTAAGTCCATTATAATTTTCATTACCATTGTTATTATTGTTACTATTATTTCGGACAACTTGGGTAATTGCTATTTTTGCTGCTTTGTTAACTAACATTAATTTGCCTTCACCTTGCTTTTTCCAATGTCAGTTCTAATTTTGTTGCCGTAACCATTTTTAAAATTTTTTTTCATTAATTTTTCATTTCGTTTTTTAACCGTCGTTGGTGGCTCGCCAAACAATTTAAAACTTCAAATTTATGTAAGAAAAAGTCAGTTTAAAGACAAACTTATTTCGTTTGAGGGCCGCCAGTATTCACCGCTTCCTGCTTTTTGGTTCACCTCTCGTTTTTTTCTTGATTTGCTATAAAGTATGTTTAAAATATCTAAACGAGTCACCTCCATCCGCCCCCGTTTGTATTATGTGACATTTCCCCGTGTATTAGGTGAACGGCACGAGCGGTTGTCCCCCAATGATGCCCGTTCATATGAACAACATGCCGAAACCCAACGACCTCCACATAAGGCCTCCGATGTTCCAGCCTCCGAAACCGCCCGCGATCGGTCAAGCACCATTATTTGGAATGAATCATCCTTTTTGCGTGTCCAAACAGGAGAATCCCGAACAAAATGAGGCGCTCAGTTTGGTGGTCACACCAAAAAAGAAACGACATAAGGTAACTGATACCAGAATAACGCCAAGAACAGTCAGTAGGATATTGGGGCAGGATGGGATGGGCATGTCGCCGGCTTCGATGGAATCCAATGCCTGTACATCACCTAGACCGCCACCATATCATCAGCCACCGCCAATGTTACCCGTCTCGTTACCAACATCTGTGGCCATTCCGAATCCTGGTCTACACGAATCTCAGGTCTTTTCGCCCTACAGCCCTTTCTTTCATGGACCAAGTCATGGACACCATATGGCGATGCAGGTCCGTCAATTTTCTATAGCGTCATTTTTTCGATAAATATTTAATTGTAATCTTTATTCGTTTAGGCATCGTCATCACCACCTCGCATGCACAAAATCGAACGTGAATCACCACCAATTCACCATCCGCCAACATTACTCCATCCTGCACTGTTAGCTGCTGCCCAACATGGTGGCTCCCCTGACTACAGTCAATTGCGGGCACCGTCTGGTGGTGTCAATATGGATAATGGTGACAGAAACTCTGATTGTAACTCAGGAGACATCTCATACGACGGAATGCAGCCTACTATATCCTTTTTGTGCAAAGATTACGGAAAAAATCTAAATAGCCACCACGTACGTATCAATTCACGGTATCAAAAACAAACCTATCATTACAAATCTATAATACACGTAATCTGAATCGTCACAAGGACATAACGATTGCAGGTCTTCTTATACAACTTGACGATTTGATCGAGTCAACTTTAGGATTCAATCCGTCTATAAGAATCCTTACAATCTTATAATCCATTTTAGAAATTCTACATAAAATCAAAATTCTTTTATTCTATTAAATTTCTCTAGAAAATTATTAAGAATAACGAATAGAATTGATCATATATTGATATCTTTGTCATTATCGACTGCCGGTTAGGTCATTTTATAAATATTACAATATGTAGTTGTCTTGTCTTGGTGATGAGAACAGTCGTGTCAAACACCATGTGTCTCTGTTAAGAAAAAGCCCAAGTTGCACAAGTAACGTCCTGCAAAATTACTAGTTGTCCTATTAACTTATCAATTATTTCAGTCCCTAGATATCTCGATTTTTCTCCACTAAAATAAATAGTTCAATTGTAAATTATCGATGAAATTGAAAAGTCCGAGTTTCATTGAATTGTACGGGTGTACATACAATATACATTTTCAGAAATAAATAATTAATAAAATCATAAAATTGCAAACAGTTGAATTGATTTTGTACATGGTGGCGCAAAAAATATCTCTTTTTCTCTTTCTTTGACCAGCAGAATATTTCCTTAACTCCTGAGAACTCGTCAACATTGACACCGATGCATCTCAGGAAAGCCAAATTAATGTTCTTCTGGGTTCGGTATCCGAGCTCGGCGGTGCTGAAGATGTACTTCCCCGATATCAAATTCAACAAGAACAATACAGCCCAATTGGTCAAGTGGTTCTCAAATTTCAGGTAAGTCGTTGTTCAAATTATTTAATTTATACATAGATTCGTACTAGATTGAAACTAGTCATATATGTTGGGTAAATAGAAAATAAATAAAAGAGCTTTTCCGGTAGTTTTGATTCAAAAGCAGTAGTAACGAATATCAGGCAACTAGCAAAATGAAACGGGGCCGAGGCTTTGTTGAAAAAGAACCGCTTTATGGACTTGTGCATGTATGTTCATGTGAGCTTCGCAGGTGAAAAGAGCAGTCATACAATAAGACTAGATACCAATAACATATCCGTTTCTTAATAATTTCTCCAGCTAATTTCCAAGCTTTTAACTCGAATTTTCGTTAAAAGAAAATGTAATAAACATAATTGTAATTACACCAACCAATTTGATTATTTATCAAAGACATGATAATGTTTTTATGTATGTTATTCGAACAAAAGCTCAACAAAAGCGTTTTCATCGTTTCAGGAAAAGTTATTGTTGTCTGTTTAAACAGATGGACCTCAAATGATAAGATAAGAAATTCAATATCACTAACTTTAATCTATCCAATTTTTGTAATAAAAGACGTATAGAAAATTGCCTTGGTGATTATTTTTTTTTCTGATAATAGACCTAAATTTTTTCTGTTATCGGAGATTACCATCACCAGTTTTCCCCCTTTAATTATCGATCTAGACAATTTCTATTATCTCTACCTGTACGTGTAGGTGTACTTACTTGGAATATTGACGAATCAACATCTAACTAACGAAAATATGTTAGATGGATTTGAATATTTAATAAAGACTTAATCGATTACTGTATGTAGTGAGACTGCTAAGAAAATTTAACGAAATTTTATGATTCATAATTAACGTTTTTTTCTCTAATTAGCCGCATTCTAGTCTTTGTAGTTAATCTACCAATTTTAGTTAAGGTAGATGCAATATAATACAAAAATCCCCACAGCGTCAACGTAGTTGCTCAATTAAAAATAACTTAATTAAGGTCTTGAGACTAATTAACGTTTGTTACTCGTAGGGGGTGGTAGTAGTGATGGTGGTTTGATTTCGATGGAGGAATTTTTCTTTTTATTTCACCCACATTAGTGGCGACAACGACGACGACGTCGACTAACGGGACTCCTTTCTTTCTCTTTTCCCTTTTTTGCATACTCTTCGTCTCGTTAACTTTGATATAGCTTGGAAATTAGTCATTAAATCTCGCATATGAGTCAACTATATAACCAACAAGAAAGAAATTAGAAAAATTCTATATTCCTTATGGACTGTACTCTCTCATAAACCCTCAAGTTCTATATAGTCGTGTTTCTATATACAGAAAAAAAATACCTTACTTCCACAACAATTTGAATTAATTACTTTTTGTTGATTAATTAATCTTTTCCTCATAATTTTCTAATTACTTAATAGTGTTGAATAAAAGTGGTCGCTGATAAAGATTCCAATGATAAGGGGCTGGAATTGATGGTTGGTGGCAATTAAGGATCAATCAGTGCAAATCAATAATTACCAATTAAGATAATTAATTTGCGATATAATGATGCGGTAAGACGAGGCAACGGAATGGGCGTGAAAAAGGTGCCTTACATACGTACATATCTACATCTACCCTAAATATATAGTGCATCTAGTTTGACCCTATTAACGATCATTTCCGGTCACTCTCCGGTGATTTACCGGAAGATGATAACTGACTTGAATAATTTATTTGGGAAAAAAAAACGATAAAAGTTTTTATATATTAGCCTGACTGTGTTTGCACAAAGGAACAACAACATGAAAAGACGACAATATTATTTTTCCCATATTTCCAACAATTTTTTTTGTCTGTTGTGAAATTGTAAAATAAAAAGAAACAGCAATAGGAACAAAAACCTGTGCGAATATACCTATATGGAAAAAAGGACATTTGAATTGTAGTTTCTTCTAACGGTTTTATGCACTCAATTTGAACATCTGCCTCAGGCTCACTTATACCAGTATTGTTCAAACAAAGCGCCGTATGTGCGCCCTTTCTTCCACTAGGGCTGTCCAAATCCTTACTATGCCACCAAATACAACAACAACAACAAGTCAGCCCATCCCACCTATATTTGTCATAATTCGTCACAATTTCTATTACCGCTGTGACAATATAAAATCTATACAAACAATGATAATTTTTCGATGTTTTTTTAGAAATAGCCTTTGATAATTTTATGGTGTACAGCCCTGTATCCCGCGTTTTTCTTCTTGGATTTTACCGTTGGCGAAGACGCGTGCCATTCTTCTTATAAGACGCTGCGGGAACATCTTGAACCGGTCCCTGTTTCTAAAGAAAATCGACTTAGGGTTGGGTAAATCAAAAGCCAGCTGCCACGGTTTTAAGACGACTATTGTGTCTTGTAACGTCTTTTCAATATTATAAGAAACCGTTGTGACTTACCCTCCCATGGGAAAATATCTCAAGTTATATTTTCGATAAATTAAGGGTCTCTGTCTCTCTCTCTCTCTTTCGCTCTAAGAGCTGATGTAAAAGAAAAAGGGGAGACTTTAAGCTTGAGAATTTACCAACTTGTTATTCAAAATGACAACAACTACCACAACAAAAACAAGGGGTATGGTGGAATCTCGGATAAAGAGTAGTAAGAAACGGATTTTTCGTCAATGTTCCCGTATAATATATCGCACTAATTTTGAAATAATGAATCTGTAACAGCTACTGATGGGTATTGTCCTAGAAAAAGTACAAGAACCCAACCTGCATATCTTGAGTAATATGAAAATTTTAGAAAGGGGACAGGTGATTTAGTAATACTTCTTTTACTGAATAAAAGATAAAGTATGCGGGTTTGAACTTTGATAAGGTTAATATGATTTCTTTTTTTTTAATCATCGGTGTTAAAAATAATAAAATAATATTCCACAATTGTTGAGAAATATCGAAAAATATGAAAATTTATGTTACAAATTCCCGAATAACAGTCAAATGGTCAATTATCATGAATGAATGGAAGGTTAAATATGTAGTTGATTTCCTGTACTGATTCGCGAAAGCTATTTAATCGAAAGCAACAGTTGTTGGCGTTAATAATATAACACGGCTAATACAACCATATTAATTATGTATGCCCAATTGGCCTATAATTGGCGTTTGGATTCAATGACATGACACTCTACCATGTTTAGGCAATATTAATACCAATTTAGTGTAAACATTTAGCAACAATTTTCAATAAACTCATCATTCACAGTAACAATTTCAAGATTTAAAAGCAAACATATAATTTGTATTTGTATTTCAACAAAAGAAGCAAAAAAGCGCTACTAGAGAAATGGCCAATTTCCAAGTGGCAAAGATAATGTGACATAATTGCCTCTTAGGCCATCGATCTATACATACAATTAACGTAGATGGTGGAATGAGCAACTACAAGTGTCGAAGGGCCTGACGGGTATTTCAGTGGAAAATCCAACACATAGTTAACAAAAACAGAAAAATAATCAACATGAGCTTGTTAATTATGTCACCGTCATCATCAAGATTATTATTATTTTTTTTTATTGTTGATCGTTCCCTACAAATTTAAAGAACCACATAACTTCTCCACGATAAAAAGAGAGAGAAATTGCAACAATAACGATAATTCAGTATTGTAACTTGATTTTTCAGAACGCTAGGGCTGAATTCTAAGTTGTTAGTTTCACGCTAATTAGTCAGCGCTAATTAGAAAAAAAATCCCAACGCTTTTTTTTATTGAACAAGTTGGTTGCTTAACGACATCTCTAAAGAATGTTGTGTGATATAGTACATATAGATAAGGAAACTCATCTTTTAATAATAATTTTTTGTTTTTTGTTACAGGGAGTTCTATTACATACAAATGGAGAAGTACGCTCGACAGGCTGTTTCTGAAGGTGTTAAAAATGCTGATGATCTTCATGTTGGTGGCGATTCAGAACTTTATCGAGTTCTTAATCTTCATTACAACCGAAACAATCACATCGAGGTATGGGGACCTCAGGTTCGTGACTTTTCACCGAGACATCTCTTTACAACAAATAACAACAGCAACCCAATCTACCTGAAAATCCTAAAATAAGCAATATACAGGCTGACCCAAGACATCCAGTTGTTGGACAATCATACACCGAACTGACAAATCTTATAAGTCTTTTTGTTATCGTTTTTGTTATGAAATTATAAAAATAGGTTATTGATTGTGAATTGGAGATTACGTTTCCGCGGGTTAGCTTGTATAATGCAAACCTTATTATTTTACCAAAAAAACCTTTTATTTTAAGTTGATTATTTTAGCAGATGTCTCCGGCAATGTCACGTATCTATCTAAATATCTATCGACCTATCTATAATTTAATTATAATTTTTTTAAATAATTTAATCACTAAGTAATCCTAGAGTCCATCAATTAGTCCTGAGCTTTAAAAGTTTGTTTTTTGTGTAATTTTTGTCTTATATTTGAGTTATAAAGGAAGAGAAATTTATTTTTATTTTGATCGTTTAATTGCAGGTTCCTTCAAACTTCCGTTTCGTCGTTGAACAGACCCTTCGGGAGTTCTTCAAAGCAATCCAGGAAGGTCGCGATGCGGAACAATCATGGAAGAAATCAATTTATAAAATAATATCAAGATTGGACGATCCAGTTCCAGAATATTTTAAATCCCCAAATTTCCTAGAACAATTAGAGTGACCATCTGAAGATGGTCATTCTCTAATAACAACAACAACAATCATCCAACAAGGGAATAGTATTGGTGGAGGATGGTTAAGTCCTGTTGACGGTGCTATTTCCCATTGTTAAACACCACCACTATTTTAACTTAAAAAAGAACAAAAACAATAAAAAAGGAATCGGTGACGACAAACCAAATAAGACAAACTATCAACGGAATAAGGACGACGATTCGAAGACCATCATCAAAAATTTTATAAATATTTAGTGATGATGGTTGACGAAGAAATGGGAAGAACCTTCACCCATCATTGTCCAGATTTAATTGTTGTGTTGTAATGTTTTGTATTTATTATGCTTTTTTTTGGAAAAAACTAAACAGTTGATAGTTTGGTCTTACAGTTAAGTAGGCTTTTTTGTAAAGAGACTATTTGATACATTTTATCCATGCCTCAGGCAATTCGTTCGTTACCTAAAAGACGAACAGTGAATCAATCAACTTTTCAAGTGATTTACCTGAAATAATAATAATAAGAAGAAGAAAAATTAATCATAAATAATATTAATAATAATAATATTAATATTAATAACATTTACCGGATAAACTAACATCATTAAGTTTCGTTTTTTTTGAACCAGCAGTCAGCAAGTTCAAAATCTGCACACATAAA
>JAZBHA010000318.1:71339-81463 GCA_037464855.1 Iselma pallidipennis | reverse complement strand
CGCAGTTCGATAGTACTTGTAGTTTCTTAAATATTCGCCTAGTGAAAAAATGGCGGAGGTGCCGAGAGAAGCTTCAGTTTCATCATATGTATATATCCGCCCCTGCCTATTATATAACACTATTGTATTACATAATATCTCTTCTCCCTTAGTTCCTCTTTTTTTCCACCTAGCATCCCTAGCGCCATCCAACACACGGTATAACAAAACTAAACCAAAATTATTAAGGAAAATGTAAACCGCCAACACTGCATTGTATTTAGCGCTTCAATTACCCAACACTTTCACTTGACATTTTAACATAACCCCACAAATTGTTCGTGCAAAAAAATCAAACTCGTCAAATGTTTAATTCAAAATAAATGGAAAATTTTTAAAGATAGGCGCCGTTTCTGTTAAATGTATAAATAATTGAACAATTTATTTATTTATTTGTCAAAATATGTGACATCTATTTATTTACAAATCGATATTTTATTCAAAATCAAAATCTACAGGTTTTTTATTTACAATTCAAATAAATGAAGAATTAATGAATTTTAATACTCAAACGACTATATGTTTGGATCACAAGACTCTAAACGATCAGTATCAATATGACTTCATTATCAAAACTTGGTTTAAAACTATTTGAAGTAATGAATGAAATCCATATAGGACTAGGAAGTGGTGTATTAGGTTTTGGTGTATTATTACAACACAATTATCGTACCAATCAATTGCTTCGTACATTATCGATCGTTGGTTTAACAATTGGCAGTTTATTGTATGTTTTCCGGAATGTTAAATTGAATACAAATCTTATTGGGAAACGAAAACCACCATCAAAGAAACAAGTTGTTTTTATAACTGGTTGTGATTCTGGTCTTGGTTATTCATTAGCATGTCATGCTTGTGATATTGGTTTTACTGTATTTGCTGGATTTTTAAATTTACAATCACCGGGAGCTAGTCAAATCAAACAACAATATGGAACGAATATTGTACAACTTTACTTAGATTTAACGAAGACTGATAGTATAGCAGCAGCTGTACAGAATCTCAATCAATTTCTCAACACTGATCTAAGCTATGGTAGGATTTCTACGATTTTTTCTGTTTTTTTATAGTAAAAGTGTTGTTTTTTTTTTGTAGAATTATGTGCCATTGTCAATAATGCTGCTGTTATGGTTTTTGGTGAATTCGAATGGTTAACTGATAATTTGATAACCAAACAAATCGAAGTAAATCTCACTGGTACTTTACGACTTTCGAAAGCTTTTATGCCATTATTACGCAAATATAACGGTAATTATTACGATTTTTTTGCTGTTATTTATTTGAATTCACAAAATTTTGATTATAGGTCGTCTTATCAACATTACTAGTCATTGTTCACTGGCTTGTCTGCCAGGATTATCAGTTTATGGTGCCACTAAATCTGGACTGGCAGCATTCACTGATGGTTTACGTGTCGAACTGGCCAAATATGGCATTAAAGTCATACAAATCATACCAGGATCATTTATTAGTGAATGTAATATTTTAGCCAACCATACACAAAATATTGAAGAAATGTTTCATAGTTTTACACAAGAACAACATGAATTCTATGATGATTATTTTCAACGATATCATGAATATTTATTGAAAATTCCAGTACCTAACAGACCACAAAGGATCAGTAATCCAGAATTATATGATGTTTTTGATGATGCTCTATTGAATAATTTACCGAAAACTTTATATAAAATCGAACCATTCCGGTATGGTTTCTATCATATTTTGTTTAAATCATTACCGGTAAGTTTACGGGATTATTTCGTTGTAAGATTTATGCAAATGCCCGAATATAATGTGAAAATAAAAATATAACTTTTTACAATACAAATATTTATTTCTATTCCGACCATCCTTTCAAAATTAGTTTTATTATCACAGAGAGCATGGAAAAATGTCATTCTTTGAAATTGTGTCTCTATTACTGATAATTAATGGAAATCTAGCTTTCGAGCCGGATTTAAATGCGATTCAAGACCTGACTTGTTATCAATGTTATGCAAATAGTTCGAATAATTCCCAGTTATGTGATCAACAATTGTTCAAACTAGCACGACCTGAAGAACGATTGGATTCTATATTTATTTGTCCATCTTATCAACGTAAAAATTATTCACTAGAATTGCCTACAATAAGTTTGATAAATTTTCAGAAACGTATTGTTTCAAACAAGTCAAATATTACGATGATTTCGTTGAAACGTTTCGTGGTTGCAGCGGTGCAAATGACTTAAATGGTAACGAAATGAAATATGGGTGTGTTTGGAAACAATCTGAAAAATCGTATCAATACAGAAACGAACCATATGAGATCAATTTCTGTTTGTGTGACACAAATCTGTGTAATAGAACAGGACAATTATTACAAACAATTCCATTTACTACATTCACTATAATTATTTATATTTACATAATAATTACCATATTAAATCGTATAAAATTCTATCCTGTCCGTAACATTTTCGCCTCTCTTTTCTCTTGTAATTCCTTCTTCTGCTGTTCTTCAATAGCTTTACGTTCAATTAAAAACTCTCCATATTCATCTGGATCTAGATCACGTACCACTTCAATACCACAAGATTTTGCAATACCAACAACCATCTCACAAAGCTCTTTTAATGGTCGTGTTTCTAATGTTGGATCGACACGTTTAATTTGTGCGATTTCATATACATGTTTCAATGTAACTTTACCGGAAATTTCACGTCCTATAAAATTGAATCAATTAATCGATTAACTAACACAAAAATTTGTTTTATTTTAAAACCTGGTTGCATTGCTGCTCGTTGTACTCCAGCAGCTTGTTTTAAAAAGAACACAACCGGTGGTTTATTGATAATTAGATGATAACTACGATCTGGATTAACAGTAACACGAGTTGGTAATGGTATGCCTGGTTTTATATCTTTTGTTCGTTCATTGAAATCTTTACAGAATGCTGCAATATTGATGCCTCTCTAAAATTAATTAATAAACAATTCAATTAACGAAATTGTATTGTTAATGTGATTATAACCTGTCCTAACATAGGACCAAGTGGTGGACCGGCTGCTGCCATTCCTGCAGGAATATTTGTTCGTAATTTACCATGTTTTACCTTTTCGACGACTTTTTTTAGTGTTTTTAATCGAGCAGCTGCTTTGGACATTATTTTAAAATAATACCTAATTCTAAAATTTATTCAATATTTTGAGGTTATGCAACATAACCACACTTTTATGACTATGTTGTGTCTATCATCACAACAACACCGTAACCACTTCCAGGTTAAAACAACATTGATACAGTAGAACTTCAATAAGATGTCACGAATTGAAAATATGAAAAATTATGTATTAACAACTTGCAAGAAGGCGATTTATGCAAAATTATATAGGAAAAAATACTTTTATTTATCACAAACTGAACTTTGTACAAAATATGTTGCAATTTTGTCTATTAAATAGAACGAAATTACGAATTTTCGCTTATTTACACACAAAAAATAAGAAATAATTGAAGAATACGAATTGCACAAGAGCATTCTTAAAATTAGTCAGTCTAATAATATTACAAAACATTTTTTCTAATCAAAACTACTCAAATAAATAATACTAATTACGTTATTTTTAGTGTTAAGGAGAATAATTGTAACGTACAATTATTTAAAAAAAAAAAACATATTGTTACAATATGTACATAAATACACAAAAAAACTCGTCAAAATTCAAGTTTTTCTCTTGTTCATTTCTGGTTTTGTTTATTAGTCGTATTTTGAACACCATTCTGTGTCGGTTTTGGAATATACCGTATTGGTCCTAATGTTAACATTGTATTTGCACCTAAAGCACTAACATTTCCACTGCGACTATGTATAATTGGAAATGCAAATGTACCATCTGGATGTGTTGATGGTAATGGTATATAGTTATAAATACCCAAGGAAGCTAATTTCTGGAAGATTCCTGGTTGTTTTAAATTTATCAATGGTATACCAATTTCACTAAAACTATTATTTGCTTTATGATAATTTTGACGGTGTTTTGTTAAACCGAGACAATTTGGATATTGTGCGGGACATAAGTCACATTTAAATGGTAAACTGTTTGTTTTGGAGTTTTGTGTTTTTTGTTGCTGGGTTTGATTATTGATCGATTTTTGTTGTGGTTGTGGTGCTGGCGGTGGCGGTAGTGGTGGTGATTGTAGTTGTTGTGGTCCAGGTGTCGTATCATCTGTGAGATCAACAGTCGGCAAAGAGGAATCCATACTACTATTCGATGATGACTAGAAAAGAATCAATTTCATTAACAAAAAATACTGTAAAACAAATTGTAAACTTTATGTATACCTTTGATGGATTTTTGGCTGATGGTATAATACTGACAGCACCATTAAGATTTAATGATGATGGTAATGATGGTGAATTCTTTGGATCGGATGATTTCTCTTTAACTTTTGGTGTAGCAGTTACTGTTATTCCACGTGTTGCTAATATATTAGCAACAGCTTTAGCATCTGATTTTTTAGGACTCTGCGATCTTGGTTGTGGATTACGTACGGATAAAGTTATAGAATCTGATAGATGCATCACACTACTTTCTGGTGGTTCCGGTGTCCCACCCTATAAACAAAAAATTGGTACAATTAGAAAAACTACAGTTTAAAACAGGGTCGGACCCGAGGCCCAAGTTTCCCCCCAGGGCCAAGGTACTCCAGTCTAGCCCTGGTTTAAATGATAATAAAAGCTTTTAAAAATCCCTTCAACTCTCAATTATTAAAAAAAATCGTTAATTTCTTTAAATAAAAGTGGGTTACTTTCGAATATTGTGCTCTGACTTTTGTAGCGAATAGGGCTGAGCAATATCGGAATTTTCATATCGATATTTCGATGATCGACAATATCAATAACTGAAATGTTAATAAAATATCGATGCTTTATCGACATATTGACAAAAAAAGGATAACTATAGTCGTTGCCATTTATGTTGAGAGTCAGATAACCCATCTTTATTTTACGCATTAATCAGCAAATTGACTTTCTTCATGTTGACAGTTCGCTCACTAGTCACGTGACTCTGGACTATATATCTACAGTCTCAAAATATCGATCATTTTCGATAATTCGATATATCGATATTATTATCATTCCCGCTCTTATAAAACCAATTTCGCGGTAAAAAAATTAACCTCGCTTTTCTTATTATTAGTGATAATAAGTGGTGCTAAACGAAAAATGATAATAATTGATAACAGGGACATACTTGAACACTTTGGATTTGCGGTAAGCCTCCATCCTTATTATTCGGCTGCATACAAATAACTTGACAATCATCATCATCTTTGTCCGGTGTTAACACATCAAATTTTTTGCGTTTAGTTTGAGCCACTTGTGATGTTTGTTCTGAATTTCTTTTCGTTGGTTGTTGATGTTGTTGTTGTTGTTGTTGTTGATTTCGAACTGGTCCATTCTGTTGAGACATTCTCGGTCGAGCACTTCGAATAGCAGTAGCTGGCATCGTACCGGCAGTTTTTGGTCGTACAGCTGGAGCAATTCTAGGTCTTGTTACTGCTGTAGTTGTTGCTGTTGGTTGTCTAGGATGCAAATTCGGTGGTCGACCAACCGTTGATATTCTTTGTCCAGGTGGTGGTGCCGGTCTAGGTGGTAGTTGATGTCGTGGTAGTATCGGTCGATGATATGGCTGATTCTGAGATTGACTCATTGCCGATGATGATGGTGGTGGTGGTGGTGGTCGCGGCGCTGGTTGGCTCATGGGAGGGGGTGCCATTGGTGGCGGTTGACTCAATGGTGGCATTTGAGGTGGTGGTGGTGGCATATGTTGTGGATAACCAGGTGCTGGTGGATAATACATTGGATTTGGTGATCTATAAGACAAAATTTTATAATTAATATTTTTTGATTATAAAACAAAACAAAAACGGAAACTTACTGATACTGATACGGTTGATGGTACATTGGTGGTGGTTGTGGATGATGATACATCGGCGGTGGTTGGTATGGTGGAGGTGGTGGTGGTGGTGCTTGTGGAAATTGTTGAATATTTATCAAAACATTTTGTTGATGCATTCCATTTCCTGGTGGTTGGAGACGGGACACTTGTTGAGCTAAAGCTTCCATAGGAAGACCAGCTAAATTATTCAAAGTATTCTGACTAGTTGATGATGGTGGATTATATAATTGCTAAAAGTGAAAATCATCAAATTCCTGTTCAGATACAAGCATACAACAATTTACCAAAGCATTACGATTTCTTTCTTCTAAACGATCCAATGATATAAATTCACTATCACTTGTTGTGAAACCAAGATCTTTAGCTCTTTCATTATTGTTGAAAAGTGATAAAAAATTTGTATCATCACTTCCTGGTAATTTTAAAGGATCTTCAGTTGGATTACCCCACAAGTCTTTATCTTGATCTAATTTAGGACAAAAATAAACAAATTTTAATTGAAGATAACTCATCATATAATCTAATTCATTAACTTACTAGTAGTTTCTGTACTAATTTCTGACACATTCATTGGATTATCATCAGTTAGATCGGTTATAGTGATCGGCTCTTTAAGTAATCCAGTTGTTTTGATTCGTATCTTGGGATATTCAGGTTCTGGTTCTGGTTGTTGTTGTTGTTGTTGTGGGGATGGTGTTAGTGATAATTCATTTCCTTGAATACTACCATAATCAGACGATTCAAGATTTTCAATATCATCAACAGATTTTGGATTCGATCCATCACTACCTGTTGGCGACAAATTTGTTTCATCATCAATATAATGCGTCGATCCATCATCAACATTATTCGTTTCATCTTCTCCAAGACAATCTTCTTGTTGGTGTAGTTGTTGTTGTTGTTGTTCTTCTTCCTCCTGTTGTTCTGGTAGTTCAAGTTCCATCTCATCGTCGTCTTGTTGTTGTTCTTTATTTTGTATTTCACTATTTTCAATGTTTTTGCTTCCTTCCTCTTGTTCACCACCTTCATCTTCTTCTGGATCGTATTCAATTGTGCTCTCATCAATATCGGTTGGTTCACAATTATTTTCAATTTGATTGGGTTTAGTTGTAGCCGTAGTACTAATACTAGTGTTTTCAGTATCGTCCGCCGCCAGATTGGATGATAATTTTGTTTTTATATTATTATTAGTATTGTTATTATTCACTATTTCAAAATTTCTACCAGTACGATTCTTTATTGTTATCTTTAATGATGGTAATTGATAACGTTGCAGTACAACACGGGGTTGTTTAATATGTTTATGTAATAAATGATCGTAAAGAAAATACTGATTTTTAAAATTTATATTACAATCACAGCATAGCAAAGAATTTAAATTTTTGTTGTTTGGATGATTTTCTGGAAAAAAAGATTCATAGATTCAAATTTTATCTTAAGAAGCCGCAGAGAAAAGCTTTAACTCCACCTTTAAACGCAAAAAAAGAAAATTGAGGAAGAGACTTACCTTTATTTGAGGCTGTAGCCTCTGCACAATTTCCAGGGCTTATCATTCTTTGTCTGCAAAAAAAAAAACAATGAATTTCAATTTGACTATTTGACTAGAAAATGACTAAAAAAGGTGAATGTGATCTTTGGAAAAAAGTGCAAAAATAATCGATAATCTAAACGTGATTAAAGTAGCAACTGCAAAAAAAGTTACCGACAACATTAATAACTAAAGTGGCCACTTAACTATTTAAGTGTCCACCAAAATACTTAACATTCACTACTCAATAATAATACCAATAATCTAATAAAAGGCAAAACTTACAATCAGTGCACACCTCTCATTCAACAGTGATTCCAAAATATACTCACAAGCATTGTTGGGGGCACAAAATCAACGTAGCACATTCGATGATTAAATATATCAGTTGTTTAGTTAGCAATGATCAGCGATCCATTATCATTGCCAGATAAAAACTCTCAAAAAAAAAAAAACAACTAAAATGTTTATTTTTGTTGGACCATAAAAATAAAAATTCAGCAATTTTTTTGGTGCGAATCACTACAATTTTTAGCTATTTTAATGTTTATTTCAAAATAATTTAATCACGTGAATGGTACGTAATGTAAATAAATAGATCTGTGCGCTTAGTCGTATCGTTAGAGAATAGTGTCCAACTTGCGTGTTATGTGCATAGACGCAAAGTTGACGGACACCGCAGAACACCGTCGACCAAGTTTTAGTGAGTGTCGGCCGGCGAGCTACGCACGCAGGACAAGGTACTCAGCTATAATAGGGGATCCAAGGGGAAGACATAAAAAATGCGCCTCGTATAATCGTTTATAGAATGTGTAGGAGAAAGAGAGAGCGAGCGAACGAGTAAGAGGGGAGAAAGCGCAGGCGGAGAACCATCATCGTATCGGAACCATACAAAACCATCTGCAGTGTAGTAATGTAATAATAATGGTGGGGATAGGGTACGACGGACGAACATTGAGAGTTTCATCAGCAATGAAACACTCCATTGTTCTCTCTAGACTCTAGGCGCTCTCAGTGTGAAACACAACTGACACAACCCAACACACATACAACGGGAACAGTTCTCCCACTACTATTCGGATTCCAAGTATAATTTGTTCGTTCGTTGACCGGTGATAGGAGGAGGAGGAGGAAGTTGGGTAAAAGGAAATGCGGGGTAATCGGAGTTTCAAATGAACCGATTGTGTAGTAGACAGAGGAGGGATAATAATTATCATTTCGAAGAAAAAAAATAAATGGGTAGAGTGAGATGGATTGATGATGGATAAGGGGAATATTAATAATATAACTGCGTAGAAGTGAAACGAGCACGAAATGAGCTTCCATATAGTAGTAGCATTAATTTATTCCTCCTTGTTTATCCCTACATTGCCCATCCAAATCACTGACTAGTTTGGAAAACATGTTTTTACACGGAAAATGGAATGTTTTGAACAGCAACACAGACAGCTTTAAAACTCATAAAAGACTCATTATCGTTTAAATCTTAATGATGATTACTAAAAGTGAATATAGATTGTTTTTTATTGATTACGTGTTAAATATTCACGTATCGTATCATCAAAAAAATTTAGCCTTTAAAATTCTACCACAAGGTTCAATTCCATCGATGGAGTACATTTTTTAACAAGTTCTGTTTAGGAACGGTATTGACCGGTTTCGGCTGTAAAGACAATCATCAGCACAGGTTCATCGTTCGCAAATTTACTCTGCGCAGTAATACCGTATTTTTATTTGCATTACATATATTGATCGCACGGTATTTCAAAATTGATGTTATCTAATGAATGGATGTAATACTCTTTTTGGCACATAATTGTACAAAATGGCATAAAGTGACACTTTTATCATAAATCATTATAAGCCTTATCTTTATCTATAAATAATTTATCAAAAGAAAAATGTTATGATTACTTTGTGGAATAAGGTTTTGAGTGTTTCATCAATTCTTTTTAGAACGGATTGCATTTTTATATTCTCAGAATTAAGTACAAAGTTCGATAACAACTTTCAAAAACAGTTTCATTAAAGCGAGGTCAATATGATAAAGAAAAAAAAATGATCACTTGTTTTGTTTGTTTGTGTTTCATTCCAGTTCCAGATTTGGTTTCAAAGGTTTCACTAAATGGAAATTAGTATTGATTATTTTCGAACAAAAATGTCGAAAGGATGTCAAGTGATAATGATAATAAAATGTAAAAGTACCCAACAACTTGAAAATGTAGCAACAATAGAGAAAAAAGAAAGCGTACCATTCGCGTTCCAGGACGGTATTGATCAAAATTCTGTCCAATCCTAACTTGGGTATTAAAAGAATCGTGTATGTGTCTGTGCGAATATCATGTGAGTTGGCCCAGTTCCTTTCTAATATTTTTGGTTGCACCTATTATATTTTTGTCGGTCAAAACACACCCATATTTTGCTGACAGAACAGTAAACTTAATTTATCTAAACTTACTTCCAGTTATCAAAACCAGACATATTATTATCTATCTTGCTTTTTTTCTCGTTCTGCGATCGTGTCAAAAACGAAGAAAGCTTGTTGTTTCTCCTAGTTTGAACCTCTTCCCCTCCAACCCCCCGGGTAACCTTCAACATTAGTCACGATGC
>JAZBHA010000318.1:0-71313 GCA_037464855.1 Iselma pallidipennis | reverse complement strand
ACAGCAGCTGTTAGTATTAATTCTATTTCAAAGAATTCGGTTTGCTAACCGAGCAGCAGTGAAACACAACATACGTCCTACCCTTAGACAGTGTTTAAAATCGACTCGCCCACAGTAATTTATGCTATGATGTGTGTTGGTTTATGTATTACGTTTCAGCCATATCCCCCCACCTCCTTTTTGTTTCGTCTCGGTCATATGAAGGTCATATTTAATTATCATGCTCAATTACTCATTTTTTTATTGATAGCAGTTGGTTTTTTAATGTTTTTTTCGTTGTTGTTTAATAATAACAGCAATAAATAAAAATAACATCTGTAATGATGTTTTATGTTATTGGCTCCCCGCCATTCTTTTTAGTAGTTAGTTTTTCATTTCTTTCTATTTTTGCTGAATGATGTGTGCAATTTTCATAGAAAGTGGGTTGTGAAGCACGTTGCCATGGCAACAAGGAAATTTATTCCACGTCATCAATTTTTTTAATGCTTCCCTCCCAAATGAATACGTTTATCTTTTATTATCTTTACTTTAATTAATTGATTAATTAATTAATTCGTAAATGAAACTTTAATGAAGTTCTCTATTTTAAGACGGCTTTATTTATTTAAACTGAGCCGTCATGCCATATTTATTCAATTGAATTCTGTCTATTATTATTTTTTGGGTTTGTCGATTGTAATAATAAAGAGATTAGTTAAATAGGTAATTTATTGATCATGGGTGGGTTTTTTTTTTGATGTCATCAATGAAACTCATTAATAATGAATTAGTTAATCGTAGAATAATTACTCCAATAAATATACTTGATCCTTACTAATTTCAATTATTATTGTTATTGAGATTGCAATTTGATCGGAATTTCACACTTTTAGGCTTCTGCTAGATGTGATAAGTATTGATTTTACTACATTAGAGAAAAGGATAAGAAAGATAATTTGATTTACCAGAGATTATCATCAAAATTCTCATCCTTTATTATATAAATTTACATTTTTTTCAATTGTACCGTTTTCAATGGGACATCGTGTATTTTCTTGTTTTTCTTTCCACTGATGCTATCATGACATTCCTTAAATATTTCTTAATGTAGATTTGAAACTCTAGATAGGTTCAGGATTTTTTGTGCTCATGCTAAAATCCTAAGGGTGCATCTACACGAGGAGATTTCCCTCCCCTAACTTTCCCCCTCTCGTGCTTATTAAATGAAACAAAACGATAAGTTCCTCTTGATTTTTAGAGAGAGTGGATCTCTTTAATTGCCGCAAGAGAGGGGAAGGATTTCTCCGTGTAAATGCACCCTAATAGAGCAATTTGAAGTTTTAAAGTGGTGAACGGTACAGAACGTGTGGACGCAAAGCATCGGAAATCAAACTATTTCTACGTGCAATTTATATAAATTGCAGCATACATACCATACTCTAATTAGCTACTGATAAAACTGATAAAACTAATCGACCCTGTTTCATACAACGAAATAACGTAGAATTACTGATTTTTTAAAGTATAAGGGATATTACGTGAGTGCAAAACACCTGCCTTGGTAAGCAAGCTGCAATAAAGGCAAAACCGTTTCACCATGTGTTTCACTGTCGGCTAATGTTAAAAAAGAAAATTCAATATGTAGTCTGTTGTCTACACTACACAATAGCTTGTTTTATGGTGGGTTGTTGGTCGGCCGGGTATCGAACTAAGAGAAGGTTTATAGTTTAATGTTTAATGCACAGTAGGATCCCAGTTTTCTTGTAAATAGTGGCAAAGAGACTGGTTATGGTCTTGAAATATGTGGCAGAAACTACCTGGAAATTGATTAGGGTCATACATATTTACAATGGAATGTTGAAAAGCCAAGACACTTCCGTACGGTTCAGTATCTGAAAGGGGACATGACTATTCTAATAACAAGAACCAGAATACAGTAACAGAACCAGTGATGGACTTATTGTTAAGCTGATGAAGCTTAAGCTTCAGCGCCCCTAGTTGAAAGACGGCCACTGAAGCGCTGCTAGTAAATCTTTATGACCCCTTTTAGATCAAGCGAATCTGAATCAATCAGAATCAACTCGAAGACTCGCACAAGTCAGCACAGCACGCGTAACAAATAATGGAATCACCCACAAATTCATTAGCACTGCCTCAAACCGAATCAATCTAATTCCGTCCATTCGACTCATGATTCAAGCAAGCGATTATTTCGTCAGTCTGATTCATGAATCAATCTCAAAATACCACATTGAAAACTAATAACTAAGGTCTGACGACACGAATCGTTGTCCATCAGGTTCGGGATATTTCTTATTGATTCGGATTCGCTTGGTTTGAAAAAAGACTTGAAGAACGCAAGCTTAGGGGTCACAATTACTTGAGTCCGCCACTGTACAGAACCAGTTAGTAAATCTGTATAGCGGTAGTCAATACAGTAAGTAAACAGCGATAACTGTTTCTAATAACGTAAAAGCATATTGTAGGTCCTTCTAGGGCTCTCAAGGAACCGTTACGAAATCTGCTATTGTTATGACTACAGGAGTCGTAAAGCATGTACCTACAGTCATATTATGACTACGGCTGTTTTACATTGTTATCAGAAATTCCTCAATAGAGACAACAGTAATTATATGACTGATCACTAGAAAATGATGCTTTTTACACAAAAAGAGTTAACTGATACTGATGATGCAATTTGCACTTATTAACGAAAGACAACCGGTTTATTGCTGGTCAGTCACAATCTCCTTTTCCTGTTCTACAGCTTCCACAGTCTCCCTTGAGGCTGAAAGATGCTCGAGCTCACCCTTTCGAAATCCGAAAAAGCTAAGGTGGTACTTGATGATAGTGGGGTGGAAGCTGCGCGTAATATCGAACCAGTTCGGCTATGTGTATGTGAGTATGTGTAGGTATATCTAGATAACGAGAGGAATTGAGAAATAAGGGATAGGGAGATAACAGATCGGTCTATCTCTATCTGTTGGCTATGTGGGCACGGATCGAACAGGTCTGAACCCTACTAAGCCCTAAGATATACGAGCTGTATCCACAAAATGGAAACTGATTAGCGTTAATGGAAAGGATCTAAATCGATCTCATTTCGACATAATCTTATCATAAGTTAATGATCAGAACTTTTGAATGAATGCCAGTTAATGATCATTGTATTAAAAAATATTAAACTTGTGACTCATCAGATGTTACGAACAATGGGATCTGTAGGGAGGAATATTGCGGATTCGCCAACTCCCAAAACTCCTAAACTCCCCACAACTTCTAGGTTGGGTTGGAAACAAGTATTGATATAATGACCTTTTCTAACACTGGAAATTAGTTTTGAGAATATTTTCTTATCCATATCAATAAAATCAAAAAGTCTATAATTCTCTCAACGATAATAACTAACAACCAATAAAAAATTCCATATGTTTATCAATATCAATATTGATTATAAATAAATAATGCAACAAAAATAAATAAATTAATAAATGGAAATAAATTCGTAGACTTTTCTATTCTTGGAAATGCAAATTGAAATCCAGGTCTTATTTATTACCATTGGTAAGGGCTTATATGATTGTTGGATTTGTAATTGTTAATGTCAATCTGTGGAACCATCATATTGTTGTTTAGCTAATATCTCAAGTTCTTGGTAAATGTTATCATTTGAATTTGGATTATATTGTTCTAAAGCTTGAATTTCTAACTCTTCTGAATCTGAAACTGTTACCTGAAGATTGCCATCACAAGATGATCTTGTTTCCGTAACCAAATCTAAAAAAAAAACACGAAAGAAAAACGGTCTTTTTGTTATCAGAAAGTTATAAAAATTCGAATCGTGTGTATGGATATTGGTCTTTACAGTTATTATTACAATTCTATTTACAAATCGATTTTCATAATATTCATTCATTTCTATTAGTTGTCCGGTCCCCTATATTGTTTGATTTAATTAATCATAACTAGTATAGACAGGAATTTATACTAAAATAACTTCATTTATTATATCGATTCCTGTCTTCTTTATTCACAAAGTAAATGATATTTAGAAAAACAGTTCGCGATTCAAGGAAAACCGATCATAATTGCAAGCGGTGGCGCGCCAAGATTATTTGCCGCCTATAGGTGTCAATATTAGATTGCCGCCACCCAAAAAATCAGCGAAATAATTCCAACCCCATTAACCCTAATAACGTGCCACCGGTCACCCGTTAGATTGTGTCGCCCACCCTCGGGTTGGCGCGACCCTGATTGTAAGCACATTATTGTAGGATCTTGAGAGGAGAACCCAAAATGTTAGTTGAGAATTCAATTATATTCTTATTATTAGAGGAAAATAAACATAGAAAAGGGTAAATATTGGAACATAAAGTAAATTTTCAAAATATATGTACGTGTGGTGTTTGTTATGAAACTCAAAGGGGCCCGACATGCTTTCAAATTGCGGAACTCTCAATAAGAGTAAGAATGTAAGTCACTTCTTAAAAACTCCTTGTCAAATTTAACTTTTTGGGACCCCTATAGCCGTGGGGCTCAGGCTAGTGCTTCAAGCATAGTTACGGTCCTGATACAACTCTTATTGCCAGGGCCGGCGGAACGCAGTACCTAAGCAGGTGGTGCTGGGCATAAGGGCGCTTGATATCAAGGGGCGCCAGTGATAAGGGCACCTCGGACGGATAAGTAGTCATATAAAAAAATATTATTATTAACATGAATTTGATTATGATAAACATTATAATGGCAATATTTCTTGGGCGTCATATAAATTCCTGCATAAGGGCGCCAAGCACCCTAGCGCCGGCCTTGCTTATTGCAATTGTGTTGTATTTGTAGATTGAAGAATTGAAATTTGATAACTCTTTGAACTAAAATTAGAAAATAATCCATATTTTTATGTCAATAATTTAGACCTCCTAGTGGATAGTTATTTTCGTCTTCCAGAAATGTTTTCTAGGTTTCTTACCGTTATTATTTGGAATTTGCCGATTACTGTTATAAATATTGATCGATTTTAAATGTTCAGCATTAGCACTACTTCCAAACGACTGTGTTCGATGAACTAAGGTCTTGGAAACGTCTTGATTACAATTAGAACAATCGATTGATAACCATTTTTGATAAGGCAAGGAAGATTGGGTATAAGATGTTGAAAAGTATTGCTGTTGTTGTTGTGGTAAATACTGATGTTTTGTTGTTGCAAATTGCCATTTCGGTAATGTTTGTCTACAAGATTTATTATTGAATTTCTTCAATTTGAAATTTTGCTTCATTTTGTCACCAGATGACTGTAAAGTTATCATATTGTCGTCCATTTCAGTTCTATTATTTGTTTGCAAATTATAAAAATTCGTTGAATTATCACAATTTCTATCACTTTTAGTTTGTTTACCTGTTGATAATGTTGTTGATTTTGTTAGTTCAGTTTTCGGTTTGCCAAAATTCTTTTTTATTGGCAATAACCCTCGTAATACTTCTGAATACAAAATTTCAGCCGAAACTGCTTCGGTATGAGTTTCTTTTGGTTTCTGTTTTGTTAAAATTAAATTATTTTGATTACGAATCGATTGAACCAATTTCTAGAAAGTTGCTTGAAAAAATATTAACAATAATTCAAATAAAAATCTAGTAAATTACTTGTAATGATTCTAAATCTTTAGAAACGGAATTATTTCGACAATACCAATTATTATTATTATTAACAGTTTCAGTTTTATATAAAATAAAGAAATTTCTTAAAGGCGACAAATGTACTTGAATTGTTAAATTTTGAGTATGTGGTACAGTTCTCTTTGGCTGAAAATCGTTTCTTTTCCATATTTCTTTGATTTTAGCTATAATACAGGAACATAGAGCAATTAGTCAGAATACAGTAGGTATAGATCGTTTATTAAAACTAATGAATAATTAAAGTAAAAAACAGGACATCAAAGGACGACCATGTTAACTCTAAAACTATAGATTCAGTCCGGCTTTTTTTTAACTTGTTCATTAATCGATTTCCAGTCAGTAAGAATAACTAGAAAAGAATAACTACTCTAAAAGGGGTTGTTTTTTCTTATTTAAAAAAATCTGTAGTTATTTAAGTTGCCAGGACTACCATTTTTTCTTAACACCTACCACAACCCTTTATCAAACCGCTACGAATCAATTAAAACCGAATATCTACCTTGAATAATTTGTTCTTTCAAGATCTGTCCATCGAAACCGTCCACCTTTAGGAATGGTGATTCAAATTCGTCACTATATTGATCGAAATTCTTCTCAAATTGATTATCTACATTATCTACAAGTCTCTTTTTTAAGTGAAAGATTTATTAAAAAAAAAAAAATGGAGAAAAATACGTGAAAACCATCTGGATAAATATTCAATTTCAGGCATTTCCCAAGGTTCGGTTGGTGTTAAACTTTTATAAAAAAATATTGGACTTAAATTACTCGCTATATAGGACATTTCACGCGACTCGTTGTATTCGTAATCGGAATATTGAGCTAATCGACTGTTTGGAATGCATTCTTTTACTGTTCTTGGTCGATTTGTTTCAAACAAATTTTCTAAATGTTGCTCTATTGAATATAATCGCTGTCAATAAAACAGTTTGTCAGTTAGTTAGTTTTTAACAATTTTTTAAGGATTCACGACTTACCAAATTGGTTTTTCGATATAAATCTGGGAAATTTGACCATGTCGGATCAGCAATATACGATAGATTCTGATAAGATACTTTTAAACGATCTATTAATTTCAAATTCGTCATGATTAGACACCAAGAAAAAAAAAACAAGACAGAGAGAAAATTGTTTGACACACTGACTTGAAAATATTTTTCGTTATCAATAATATTTACCAACAATAATTTACAATTTGTTTGTATCTTTTTAAGGGCACAGTGTTTCCCGCCAAATTTACGATAATTTTGAATTTTCCGCGAAAAATTGGTTAGTTTGCGGAGTTTACTCAAGATGTCGCCTGTTTACAAGACACCATAGATAACCTGCAAAACACTCCCAAGTGACAGCTGTCAAAATCAGCTGATTTACTGTTTGCAGTTTTGCAGTAAAGGTAAATATCAATAAATCAATATTTTTGCAATTAATTTTCGTATTTGTCGACATTAATAACAATTCTAGGAGATATGCTCAAGTTCAAGGACATACTATGTTGTCAACATTAAAAGATAAGTTATTGACTGTTAAGAAAAATGTAGGACTTTTCAATAACAGTCCTGATAAGAACAATGTGCAATCGAATGAAATCAATTTAAATGTAGGTAGTGATATTTTAACATATTTCCAAAATTATTGGTCAATAATCCATACAACAAATGAACAAAATGCCAAACATATAAATGAAATCTCACAAATAATAACCGAAATCTTGACAACAATCCAACATGATAAAGAGAATTTTACAATATTATTAAATTTATTGTTAAATTCAAATATACGTAATCAGATAACAACGTGTACAACACAAATCAATCAATTATATGAGAAATTTGAAACGATCGAAGAAGAACTGATACAATTAGAGGATTTAATTGAAACGGTTGAATTTGAAAATATGAAACGTCAACATAAATACCATTTAGATCAATACAAATTACGTAAAAACGGTAAAAATTCGTTACAAAAAAAGTATTATTATTCTAAATTTAATCGTTCGATATTGTAGAATCGTTAGAGAACTTTGAGAGATCTTTAAAGGAGAAATACGACAGGACTGTGACCGATTTGGAAATGAAAAAGAAACAGGAACTAGAAGAACGTCAACAAGTCTTTCAAGAAGCTTTCAAAAACGATCTGGAAATGTTTAAAAGTTTCGGAACCATTCCTAGTGAGTTTATTTAAAAACATGAATCAAAACAACCAGAATAATTGACCTTTTTCTTCCACACACAAAGAGTTAGATCTTCCAAAACAACCTAGTGCCTTATTGGAAGAGATCCAAGTTGATTATGACGAAAAAGAATTGGACCAATTTTTCGACGAAAACCCATCCACTGATCAACAACAATAATAACACTAATTAGAGGTAGTTTTGCAAAAAAAAAAAAATTTATTTGTATATAAATGAAGTGAATCACATTTTTTCCTGTTTTTTTTTTCATATTTTTTATTCCTCTTTATAAATTATTTATTTATATTTACAGCTAATGCCTTATATGAGATCTGGAAATGATTACTTAAAAAATACAAAAATATACTGCCTAATTGTAAAAAATCACAAAACGTTTCTAACAGAAAAAATCCGATCAACAATCTCTTAAGCGCTATTAATTATTTATTTGTTAAATGATTCTATTTTTGTTTTAGTTTATAGATGGATTAGAAAAATTACAGTATAATTAGCACAGCAAAAATGCTATAGATGGTGTTTAGATCATTACATTATTAAATATCATAAATAATAATAATAATAATAATAATAATAATAATAATAGATTCTATATTAACATTTAAACACTTATACGAACAAACTCATCCACAAAATTTACATACAATGTAATGAACTAAACTAATAATAATTACAAATTACAACAGAAAAAAACCTATATTCTAATAATTTTTTTATACATTTTTTTTCTTTGGTTAAAAACCATTTTTATTATAATTATTATTAATTTTTTTTTTCAAATGATTTAATCAGAAGTAGTACGTTTTTTGATAAAAATTACTAAAATGAACACAATACCCAAAGGGCTCCAGTATGGTTTTTCCTCCTTTAAGGTTTTCACAAATAAATACTTAAAATTATTCTTCAGGTATACCTGTTATAACTGATTGTGAGCCACAGGGAAGGTTCATTATTATTATTATTATTAATAATTCATTAATTTTTTTACTATTTTCTTATTTTTTTGAGGGTTTCCACCCTTTTTTAGTTTTTGGATATTTTAAGTGTTAATTATTGTTTGATTTCCCGTAACTACCTTTCGTAAAAACTGTACACAATGTTCACTAAAACTGAAGATTTAAATTATTAGGGTTGCCAGTACCTGTTTGCTAATATAAGGTAAGTGGCAGATAGCCTCTGTCACGCGTGCTCAGATTCACTTTTATAGGGTTTTCCATCCCCATAGATACTCAAAGAAGCTATTAAATTATTAGGCATTACCTACAAAAATAAATAAATTAATACTTTGTTTAAAAACGGTGAAAATAATTTAGAATCAACCTCAAAGATAATATCTTGATAACCATAACACAACGTACTCCCAAATGGATTTGTTGTATTTGTTGAACTGGCCCTATTTAAAACAACAGGTCTTTCACTAGGTGTTAACTGTTTACAAATATCATCCCAATGGCAGTATGCATCAATATTTGTTCCATTCAATAATAATTTAAATTCACATCTCATATAAATATTAAAATTATAATGACCTGGGTAATTCGTATGCAATACTAATTTTTTAACTAAATGAGTTTTGGCATCAAATAAAACATCCTAGAAAAAGAACAAATTTTAATAAATCTATTTGCAAGTTTTGATAAAAATTGAATTACCAAGCCAAGTGTGAAATAATTGAAGAAATAATCACTACGTTTATCGGAATCACGACGTAAAGCATTTGGTGTATGTATACGCATTTTATCTTCACTTTTATAAAAGATTTCATTTGGAGCACCTAGAGCAGTTGCTACATCTTGAGCGGAATGACCCAATAGTACTTCACGTTCAAAAATGATTTTTGTTGAATCGATACGACGACCATTTGTACCTGGAATTATACACAACGTAATTTAGAAAGTTCAACGAACTATAGTTTATTCACCGAGTCATTAGTTGAATGGTCATGAAATTTCGAACTAGTACGAACACCCATTATTGTGCCTATCTTTTTCTAACGCACATGTAAAGTTTGATAGTCAACTCAGTCACTAGATCGACCACATCGCTACCAGCAGCAGCATCAATGTTTCGGTTCATAAAGATATTTTTAGACCATTTAGCTCATGACTGGGTGAACAGACTATAGAATTGTTTGCTAGCCATTAATTTGTTAGAAATCATTAAATTTTAAGCATTATTTGTTTCAAACGAGTTTTTTTTTTACAAATCCCACTTACAAAACAACATACTTTTAAAATCAGGATGTCTAATTAACTTGTTCTTATTACCAACAACCGTATGATTAACTAGAAATCATCACATTTAACAATGCAAACAATTGTTTTTTTTCAACAAATTAACGAAAATATAGAAAAACAAACAATTCACCTGATAACAGACTCAATTTAATGCCTTTCGTATAGCATTCTCCACGTAAAATTTCCGCTTTCTGTAAATAGATCTGACCATAATAGCATGATAATGGTAATTCTGGTGCTGTTGCTTGTTCGATTGATGGACCAGAATAGATTGCCATTCGTGATACTAACGGTGAATTACCAGGTGGAAATTGAAGGGAGCCTATCAATATTAACAAAAAAATAAAGTAATCAATTAGTTAATTAATTAGGAAGAAAAAATACCTAAATTGTGGTTATTTCCTGATTGAAATTTCGATTCCACAGGAAAATAGAATGTTAAACCACGAAAATTCAATACAAACAATTCTTTTTCAGGATCATAGATTCCTGGACGTGTTGCACCAAATGAATGTTCAATCTGTTCAATTGATGGCAATACTTCAGGTGAATTGAATGGCAATTTACTACAAAAAATATATTATCATCATTATTAATTGAAAATAGAAACAAGCAAAAAATTTGCAATTCAAAAATCTTACAAATAATTCAATTTAACCAACTTCATATTGTAGATTTCTATGATTTTTAAACGTTGAGAAATTGGATCAAAGAATAATCTTATACCATCCTGAGGTAAATTAAGGACTAAATCTATTTCTAAAGGATTCTTCATGAGAGGAAGAGGAGAAAAACAACAAAATTAATTAACAATATGATAAATTAGAATCTTAAATTATACTTACAGTATCGTTATAAAGAACTTGGACATTTTTAATTAGACCTACTTGGGATTGGATAATTGCAATTGCTTGGGAAAAATGCATACCTAAAAAATATAGAGAAAAAGGAATTTAAAAAATATCCCACCAACTAACGAAAAAAAATGTATGGTACACTTGAGTGCATACAAAAGAGAACGTTTTTTGTGAGTCTGTGTAAATCGAGCTGCTGGGGGTGGTCTACACCATACACAGACCAGAACCTGGCGAATCTGATAGGAAAGATATTCTATGTCCCCACCTTTCTATTCTAAAGAGACAAAAAGCCTGACTTACACGAACGAAAACACTGGTATTTCTTACCCAAGAGACGTTCTCTTTTATATGCACTCAAGTGTACAACCAGTGGCGGACCTATTATGAAACTAATGATGCTAGAGTTTCATGGCCCCAATGAAGATAATACAATTTGTCTTTTTTTTGAGGTATAGGGTCCTTCAAAGACTATCAGTTTGGGGCCCTCAAATGCCTGGTTCCGCCACTGGGTACAATTGAAACAATTGAAAGAAACGATCTGTTTTTGTTTACATTAAGTAAGTCAAAGCTTTCTTTGGAGAAATTTCTCGATTTTTTTAAAATTATTGATAATTTCTTCAATTTTGTTGGTATTTGTTGATATTTTTAAGCAAAAATTCCATTTTAAATAAAATGTCGGATGCATATATTAATAATAATTGACAGGTGTTTACAATGTACAGTTATTTATGTCAATTATATAATAATGTTTAGTAAAAATGTTGAAATTTGTCGAAATATTGTTTGAGGTAAAAAAAGATTTGATAAAAATAAAAATGCCACTAATTGATAAGAAACTATTTGATATAATAAGTCGTATATTTTTATATGTTTTATTAAATAGAAAACTATTTAACAATTAAATATATTTATGGGAATTTTCCGAAAATATCATTAAAATAAATAGAATTTTCGATATATCAATACAAGAAACTCAAAATCAAGAAAATAGAAGAATACAAGAAAAAAAATTAGTAAAAGTTCGTACCCACCTATAATGAATTCCCATTGTTCACATCCTAAAGATAATTCAGGAACGACTTCCAATGTTAGCATTTTGTTGCAAATTTTCCAATTTTATTAAATCAACACTAATATACAACAATCAATTGATGAATTTCCAAATTTTCCAATTTTCTTATACAGACAGATTCTTTGTCTAAAAACGTAAAGACGCCATTTTGATTGTAAACTTACTGTCTCTCTCTCTCTCGTTCTGACGTTTCTGTTCTCTGTTATTATTGGAAAACAGCTGATTGTCGTCGGCCATATTTACACAATAATAACCACTAAACATATTTAACATAAAGTCGAGATTCGTATCAAAAACACAAAAACAAAAAAAAAAACACTATAGGGCCACTTGATTAAACCCGTCATTATCACCACAAAATTACAATAACAAAAAAAAAACACAATTCTTATAAAACTTAAGTAATAATAATAATACTAATAATAATAAATAATGGGTGATTTAATGACTGGTGTCTGGTGGCGGTGGTGCCATACAGTTTCCTGTTGGATAACGTTTACGAAAATTCTCAATTAATACCGAATCAACTAATTTAATACCATCAACTTGATTGCCTAAAGTTATCCAATTTGGTTGGATATTATGTGGTCGACCGAATAATTCAATTTTTCTCGTACCAGGTGATAAACGTTCAATCATACCATAAATTTCATCGGGTTTATGACTAGTTGCACGTACTTCAGCAACAATAACATCTGAATCTAGACCACGATTTAAATTCTTTGGATTTCCTTTCATACCAACTAGACAATGTTCTTTACCATGATTCAACCAATGTCCAGTACGTCCAGTACGTATGATACGTTGTAATTGATTAGTTTTCACCCATATTATTTCATCGACACGTTCATAACCCCATAATTTTAAACATTCACGTCCTAATTCCATGGCTCGACCAGTTACCCATAGAAATATTAAACCTTCATCTTGTAATTGTGGTATACCGAGTTGACGCATTTCATCATCCGACATTGTACCGTATGGTAATTCCATATGTATATCCCATGGTGGGTCAGCCATAATAACAGCAAATTTTCCTATTTGTTTTAGAAACAACATCAACAAAAAAGAACGTCTAACAATTAAATGCCTGAATTAAATAAACCACTTACTAAATATCTACCTAATACAGTCATATCCAGATAACGTAGATCACATTGCACCCATTGTGGTGGATATAGTGTTGTACTTTCGTTGCGTGCAACGGATACAGTCATTGCTGTTGGATTATTACCTTCTGGTTGACCACAACGATCCACTTCATAATGAACATATTTACATGTGTCCATATGGAAACAGGTATTTAGAAATGAACAATCACCTAATGCTTCATCGGTATGTTTTTGGATGATCTTTTTAAAATGTAATTTTTTACAATCCGTTATTCCATTACGTTCACAATCCACACGGGTACCATGTGGGCAGAATTCCATCAACTGTTTACCACCTTGTGAACGAAACCGTTCAGCTAATGAACGTTCTTTAGCTGTTGGTTTACTGAGTAAATCCAAGATTTCTTCACCTAATTTTTTGCTTTCTTTCTCTTTAGTTGACGGCATGGCTAGCAACGACTATAAAAATAAATTGAATGTGAAGAATATGTATGAATAATTGGAATAAATTATACCATGATGTCGGCTTTCGGTTCTTTTTTCTCTTTTTTACGTTTCTCCTCATCTTCATTAGTTTTTCGATCCAATGATCCATCACGTTTTCGTTTCAAGTTTTCATTGGTTTCTATTTCACTATTCTCACTAATAAACTCAACAATCATTGCATTCACTTTTGTTACATCAACAAAATTCACTTCAACAATATTTTTACCATTTTGTAATAAATCTTTAATTGTTATCAATTTTTGTGTAGCAAATTTCTGTAATAAACTACATATTTCTTTATGTGATATATGCCGTTGTAATGTTGTATTTAATATATCGATTAATTCATTTGAACATATTGGTATTTGTAATGTAACTTCACTTAATGTTTTCAATAATTCTTTCTCCAATTCTGGATCAATTTTAATTAGATCATTTTCAATACTACTATCGTCAGTTTTAATTTTTGGTTCTTCATTAGTTGTATTTGTTGGTATTGGATGATTTGTATTATCAGTTTGATTTTGAGGTGATAATGATGATGAATTCAAACTGGAACCCAAGATATCTTGTCGTTCTTTTTTACGTTTCTCTAAACGTTCTCGGAGACTGTTACGTTTACTTTTAATCGCTTGAATTTCTTCCCATGCGTCCGACATGGCCCTTATTTTTACTGTAATCTCTTTTCTATTTATTTGACTATGTAAACACAAACATTCCAGTAACAAGGGGCACTTCTAGAAAAGTGAGGTTAGGTTGAAAACAGCGACATGAACATCGTTATGTTGGTAGTACTGAATGCCGGACTCTAATTGTAGCTCAAGGTGTCATTTGACTTGCAACTAATAAAGCAATAATTGTAATGGAGCTTAACGGATACTATAGCTGCCTTCGGTTATTCCAATCTATTCACGCTATTCGTTCTCGTGCACTCCAAACCATTCGGTTATTGGTTCGGGAGTGAAAAGTGTTAACTCCATTCTATTCGGCAAAGAAAAAAAAGTACGAATAGAGTTCACTCCTAACGTTCTAGGTCGCGAAGCGGTGCACACCGGGCGGGCATGCGCAGTGATCTGGTCCCATATGATGGAACACGTGCTGCCAGAGTTTAAATCGTACTGGTTTGTAATGATTGGTGGGTTTCTTGTTTAGAAACACCATAAGCACCAACACGTTCGCTATTTCCCATTTGACTCTATTCACTCCTATGTCACGTGACCTCGCGTACCCAAAACCCTGCACCAAAACCGTTTTGCATTAACCGAAGGCAGCTTATAAAGAAAGTGATAGGATCAAATAAGGAACTTTTTGCATAAATTTCTTAAATTTTGATAACGTCTGCCCTAAAGGCGACAATTAGTCGCTATCATTTCAAGCATGCGGCCTCTACCGGTAATTTGAGATACTTCTCTAATAGCGCTAAAATTCAAATTTCCGCTGCACTTACAATCAGTAAACTCGTTTTATATAACAAAAATAATCCAAAAAAGTGGGTAAATTAGGTCAGACTAAAAATAGACCATAAAATATACAGAACTTGACTTTATTTCCTATTTATAAATTTACATTTAATAAGTACAAGGATAACAATATCAAGAATAATACTTGTGCTATATTTGAATTTTGTGCAAAAATATTTCATTTTTCTAGTTAGTTTTAAGGCGGATTTTATGTGAACATTTTAGTTATCACTGTTGTTATCAGTGTACACTTTATGGACAACAGTTTAAAGGCCATACAATGTTCGGAAAAGATAGGATTTGGTACAATTAACAATTACACAGATGATTTTAATTAATGAATCAATTTGCCAATATTTACAATTTTTTGTAAATATAGACAAATTCATTTTACAGGAGTTTTTCATTTTTTGGTATTAGAACTAACAAGTAATACAGTCGTAAAGGAACAATTTGAACATAATCTCAAGTTTTCCTGCAATATAAGCACCAGTTTATCGAAATCTTGTTATAATCACAACGTTTGTTGTTAATAAGTCTTACATTCACAAAAAGTTGTATTGTTTTTGTCTCCAATAAAGGCGAAATAGAGTTACTTAATTACAAATTATTGCCTAATTTCAATTAAACAAAGTCCCATAATTGGGGGAGGTCATCTTACAAAAAACAAAACTTACATATATATACAAAAAAAATACAACATAAAATAAATACATTCATAATTCACTACAATTCGTCACTATAATGTTCAAGAATAAGTTAATATTGGCACCAATACGGGTCTTTGTGTGCGAACAAAAAAACGATCTATTACAAAAAAAAACTTTGGCACTAAATAAAAATAAACAAACAAAAAAAACCTAGGAATAATTCAACAATTTAACTGAATATTCTGTGCACCATTCAATGTTTTATAAGTCATTTCATATCCACCTTTACTTCTCATTTGATTCTGTAACGCTCTCAATTGATCATTGGGCATTTCTACATCACGACTGCCTATATGGCCGGTATGTTGGAAATTCATTGGGGCTCCTATCATCGATCTAAAAATAATTCCAAATACAGGTTTTTGTGGCTAGAAGAAAAATTGTGGTTTTTACAAACCTGTCGATTCGATGACGTCTCTTCTGGGGCTGTGCAACACAACAACTGAACCAAGACACCCATAGATCGCCCACAGCAGCCATCTGATTATAAACAACAACAAAAAAACGATTAGTTTAAAATTAGCCAATAAAGTAAACAGAGGAATTTTCTTTGTAGTTAAATGAAACTTACACTTTGTTAATATGGGAATACTTTACGATAAGAATGATTTACTAAACAATAAGTAGTTAGGAATTGTTTAATTAGGTAGAATGTTAACAAGATAAGAATCAGATGAAATGTAAACAGGAACAAATCAATCATTTAATTATGTTAAAGAATTGTTAAGATTTATTGTTGTTATTTGAATTGTTTACCTTTTTTTGTCTAAGTTTTGTTAAAATTTAACGTAATTTTATCACAAAATCTAAAAGAAATTAATCATCAAATAATAATACAAAAGAATTCATGACAGATACACAACCTCCCAAAATATTCAAGGTCGTCGATGTCAACATGCACTGTTGCCAACCTAATATTTTGACGAAATAATGTCACTAAATTTTAGCGGTTTATTTAAATTAAGACACTTGTCCACTATTATCGATTAAAAAAAACTCAATTATCGGTATAGTTCGGCGGCAAAACCGCAACTTTATTTATCTGGTATTATTTATACAAGAAACAAAATGTATCACAAACGAAACATATAACTTTTATTATTTACTAGGTATTGAAAAAATTCTTATTTATTGTAATTATAAGAATTTAGTCAATTTACAAAATACCAGCACAGTGCACTAATCTATTTCCATTGGTCCTTTTCATAATCCCATTTAGATGAAAGGCCTTGAACTGGATTCATTTGTAAATCAAGTATACGCCTTAATTGGGCTTTTCTATTTTCTTCTTTAAAACTATCTGGTAATGGTGAATAGACTGCAATAAATAACACAAATTAGATAAAGATTGATTGAAAAACAGAAAATTTTTGTAGAATTACCGAATGTTTTCATTCCATAGAACAACCAAATTCCTATAGATACAAAAACTAATGTTGTACCTATTATTCCTTTCCATTCACCACTAGGTGCTTTAAATTCAGCAAATGTTTGACGAAAAGATGCACGATATAAAGCCTTCTTCTCTTCCACCGATAATTTCTTCCAATCACCCTTTTCTTTCTCTCGTAATGCCTAAAATTAAATTCAATTCAATTACTAAAATAGAGGCAAATTTTAAAATGAAATTTACCACAACATCAGGTGTGGGTTCTTTCCATCTAATAGCTGGTAATGGGAAATCAGAACGATCTACATAATTTGCTTGACCATTAAAACCAAAACCGACAATTTCACGTTTACCAATTACATTACTTGGCGAATCACTAGCCACTGCTGCAGTGGTACTGAAGTTTAATTTTGTTGATTTGATGGCATTTCTTGCACTTGCTACCAATAGACGACCTGCCATGGTCTAGAAATTAAGATTTATTCAAATAAATAGATAAGTTTGCATAAAAATCTCCTTGACTTTGTGATTACCTAACCACCTAATTTGACACCTCAAAAATATTGTTCCCTAATGTTACATATACAGATTTTTGTGGTTAAATTTTGAGAATTTTTCAAAATTAAAGAGAAATTGAGAAAATAAGACGATAAATTAGCATTTAAAAAAGAAATAAAATAATAAAAACAAACTTACCTTGTGGAATTACGGAAAATGGACGACAGCCACCAATGTCCTTGAAAAAACGTGAAGTTAGCAATAAAAATCGGTCCACTTAAACTAACCACAGAACGTGATCTTAGTTTAAAAATGCAATTCTAAGCCAATTTGAATTAGAATAATAACCGAAAATTAATGTATTCGTATTGTAATGTAACGTAACGGAATATGCTTATTTTTTTACTGAGTATTTACTGAAATTATGATTTTTTTAGTTGATTTTTTCAGGTTGGTATGTGCTACAACTTCACGTGTCCTCGGTGCCCTCAAACAAATGAATTTTAGCGGCTTTTTTAAAATTTCCAAACTTAAATTGAAAAAAAAATCAATTTTTCGCAAATAATTTTACGATTTATCGTACATTTAACAAATGTTGTTCAAAAATCATGTAATCTATGTGAATAAAAGTTCGGTTTCTGCAGTATTTTAATAATTTAAAGTCGTCAAAAAAGTGAGGTTATTATAGTTGGAACAGGTAGCACGGTTTTAATTAGAAATTGATAAAAATATTATTTTAGACTAAAATAATGGCTTGTAATTTATTGAAATCATCAAAAGATATTTTTAGGATATTACGGAAAAATATTCAAAGTACATTAATAGTTTCTTCATCAAATGGTAAGATTTTCCAATCAAGTTAACCTCAAAAATTTTCCAACTAAAATTAAAATCGTTTTCTTTTCCTAGTTAAAAGAAATTTATATGCAAAAGCAACACTAGGTGTTGATATGTTTCAACAACAAAAACAACAAATCCAAAATCAAATGGTTAATATTGCTGAGAAATTTCGTGAGAAGATGATTACATATTGTGATGATGATTCGAAGAATATGATTTTTACGGAAGATTTAAAAAATATGGTACATTTAGCTGATAATGATGATGATCTTGATTTAGTAATAAAAATGGCAAAAAAGTCTGTATATTTTCCAACCAGTAATTTGAGATTTTAATCATTTTTATTGTTTAGATTCAATTCCCAAAATAAAGAACTTCGATTTGGTACTTTTGTCTTTGGTCCTGTAATTATGCGTCTTTTCTATGTTCACAACAAACCAGATCTTGCCTTCGAGGTTTGTTTCCAAAAGAATTATAACAGATTTCCATTTTATTACTCTGGTTTTATGATTTTTTAGTGTTTTAAATCTCCAGACTTTGCAGGAATGTTTGACCAATTGATTAGTTATCAGATACTAATGGATCTACAATATGAAAATGGTAAATATAATGAAATGTTGCAAACATTCGAATTGATTAAAGGACGACAAATCGAAGGTGCGAAATATCCGAAAAATATAATCGTACTCACTATGGCTGCATGTTACAAATTAGTACGTATTTCCAACAATTACCCAAACCCAATTACTTAATAAAAATGATTTTTTAGAATTCTAAAGAGAGTCTTGATTACGCATTGAAATTATGGAAAGAATTAAATGATATCGGTCATTTTCCAATGCGACGAGCCACAACTTTCTGTGCTGGTTTGGCTTTAAATCAAAACGTCCCAGCGGCAGCACTTGAAATTATATCATCTGTACGGAACCAAAATTATACGACAATCCGAAATATTAAAGTAATTTTCTTGTCAAAAATATGTTTTTTGATAACACAGACGGTTTTTTTAGGCAACTGCTCTAGCTGAAATTGGACGTGTTGAGGATGCAATACCGGTTTTAAAATCAATCATTCTTGATGATCGTCCTGATGTTTCACATACATTTAATCGTGATGTATTGGATCGAATTAGGAGAGCTGTTCAAAAATCTGATAATATTGATGTTAAACATGAATTTGAACGTTTAGAGAAATTGTTTGAGAAACAAGGCAACATTTCAGATATGGTTTGTATTCTTTTTATATTAAAAGAACTATATTTATATTATAATTATTGTAGACTTTGGATCAACAATTATGTTCAGAGATCAAAAAACCACCAGTAATGAATAATCGTGATCAAAATCGTCTAACACGGAATAATCCATCAATGCCACCAAGGTATCGAAATGAAACAAGTCAACAGAAAACTTTCAAGCTACGACCAGGTTTAAGTGATCTTGTTTGAACTAAATCGTTAAATAATTAGAAGATTAATAATTATCTTGTATTGATTGGTGTTTATTATTTGAAAACCTGTTTATATTTATGGAAATCCCTCCTTCTGTCCTCCCTACTCTACAATTTAAATCATGGTTTCATGGTTTAAAAATAGAAATTTTTGTCAAAATTGAAATTGATGAGTCCAATGGTAATTCTTGTGATGTTGGTGATAATTTACAACTTGTCCCGTAAAAATGGTCGATGGGTACAAAAGTTGACCTTGATGTTGGTAGAGTTCAAGGACTGTGTGTTCACATTCCCACCACACAATCAACATCTGTATTTGAAGTGGTATCAGGTGTTTTTTGCCTCTTTTTCCAACAGTAATCATCACATGGTACCGACTGTGAAACAACTAAATGAAGAGGCTTCTGTTAAAAGGTCACGTTTTCTGTATGAAGTTTTAATTAGAGGAAACAGAAAATAAGTGCTTTGTATTAAGGTGAACGACCAAAATAACTGTATAATTCTGTTCAACTATCAGTCAAGTAATTGAGTTTTCCCACAAATTTTATAGTCGTTTGTTTGGTTCTTCTTGTGTTAATAAAAAAAAAAAACTCAAGGTAAGTTTTTGGAAATTTCTCCCGGATATTGATTGAATCATCAATTCTTTGTATGCTCATTACAATATTCGGTGACTTGAGCAGTTTTCCAGCAATTAACAGGGACGGACCGTGCTTTTTGGAGGCCTGGAGTTGGGTCCCTCTATCACGATAGGTCGATAAAGACTCCTTGCAGAATACTATTAAATATTTTGCCTTCAATTACGATCCGTTCCTGGTGATTAAATTTTACTTGTTTCAATTACAGCATCGGATTATCGAGATTATACGAAAGAGTGTGGAACAACTAGATTGTTTCTTGATTAATCTACTATTTTGTATTTTTTTTTAATTGTAGGATGCCCCAAAGCTTGACGGTTTTTGTGACTGGCGGAGCTGGCTACATTGGCAGCCACTGTATTGTCGAATTACTAAATGCTGGCTATGAAGTAATAGCAATTGATAATTTCGTCAACAGTGTTAATGGCCCGAATGATGAATCAATTGCATTGAAACGTGTTGAAAGAATTACAAATAAATCTGTGACTTTCTATAAATGTGATTTATTAGACAAGACAGTATTAGAAGAGATTTTCACTAAGGTATATATACAGTAGAACCCGCTTATAATGGACTCGCTTATAATGAAAGCTCGCTTACGATGAGCGGAATGGCCAAGTCCCAATTGACCTGCCGTGTATTGCAATGTTTCTAAACCAATTTCGGATTAGATGAACATCCGGTTATGATGAACCAAAGACGGTGTCCCCGCGAAGTCCATTATAAGCGGATTCCACTGTATATTGAAATAAAATCAAATAATCTTCGTTATTTTTGATTCTATTTGTTTTGGGTTTAGCATAAAATCGATTGTGTTATTCATTTTGCTGCAATGAAAGCTGTTGGTGAATCAATGGAATATCCACTTTTATATTATAAAAATAATCTGGTTGGAATGTTGAATTTATTAGAAGTAATGGAACAATTCGAATGTTATCAATTAGTATTTTCAAGTTCATGTACAGTTTATGGTGAACCGAATGAATTACCAATCACAGAAAAACATAGTATCGGTAAAAATATTACAAATGTTTATGGTAAAACGAAATATTTCATTGAAGAAATGCTACAAGATATAACTCATGCTAATAAAGTAAAGAATTTCAATTGGAATTCCTAACAGTTTTTTAATCAAATCAATAATTTGTAGAAATGGAATATTATAGCGTTACGGTATTTTAATCCATTAGGCGCTCATCCATCTGGATTGATTGGTGAAGATCCAACGAAACCTTTCGCTAATATTATGCCATTTATTTCACATGTAGCCATTGGGCATAAACCGATTCTAACGATTTTTGGTGGTGATTACAATACCGAAGATGGAACAGGTTGGAATGCTTAGAATTATTATTGGATGGGATTCAGACCAATGTCATCTTCGTTTGGTAACTGTTATCTACCGTTGACAGGGCCGGGCCCATAGGTGAGGCGGCGAGTCGGCCGCCTTAGGCGCCGAATTGTAATAGGCGCCATAATGAGACATGCTAAAGATACAAGATTTTGAAAGGCGTCGTTCTTGAGACTTGCCACAATTGATCGGCCCGGCACTGACTATTGGTAAAGTTTTTTAGTTATAATAAGAGGAGGAGATCCTCCTCGATGACTGGTTGGTAGAATCCCACAACGATGACTTTGGTCTGAATCCCACCGATTATATAAAAATCACCAATTTTTCTGTTAAGGTGTCAGGGATTATATTCATGTAATGGATTTGGCGTCGGGACACGTAGCTGCTTTGAATTTATTACATCGATCACATGTTCTTTATAAGGCAAGTGTCGGAGGTATGTTTGATTATCTCCATCGTATCACTGAAATTTCTCGAAAATACCACAACCAGAAGATATTGATTTTTTTGTGTCCTTTTAGGTTTACAACCTAGGAACCGGTAAGGGTGTTTCTGTTCTACAATTAGTGAAAACTTTCGAAAAAGTCACTGGAACTGTAATACCCTATCGTATTGAAGGTAGACGTGAAGGGGATATTTCTGTAATGTATGCAAATCCACAATTAGCAGCTGAAGAACTGCAATGGACTGCTAAATATACTTTGGAAGAAATGTGTATGTTTCGATTAAATTTTTGTTTACCAATCTAAGAATTGTTTTCTAGGTATTGATTTTTGGCGATGGCAAACAATGAATCCGAACGGTTATCGAGACAAATCATCAAAAATAACCAATGGTCATTCGTAAAAGAACACTTTGTACTTTCTTATTTTTTAATAAATTTATTATAAAGACTTTCATGTTGTAATCGAAGGACTTCTTTACCATAACTCGTCCAATTAGGTAATAAATACCTAGCGAATAATTCTAAACATTTTGGATTCTCCGGTAGATAATCTTTTAATAGTTCTAGAAAATTTTTGTAATTAAAACAGAAATCAATCAGGACAAATGTTAATATTTACCGGTTAAGGGTGGTTTATGTGAATGAATCGAACTTGGTATACTAACTACCAGTTTATCACAGTCAGGATTTTGATATTGCCTCAATTCACCACGATAACCGAAAATGATCTGTTCGAATGGTTGTTTGCGTGGTGGTTTTGAAAATTCACAAATCGGTTCCAAATTAGTTGTCACCTATCGTAAATGATAACTTTAATAATTATTCTATATCAGGATAATTATTGTGTGTCTTCTACCTTGACCCAATACCATTTTCCAAGAAATTTGATGCCCCATTTCGGGAAGATCTCCTTAATTAAAATATTCAAATGTTGTGATGAATTCGTACACCAAACAACAATCAATCCATTATTATCTAGATATTTTTCAATTGGTAATTGTTTTAAATCATTATCATACATCATATTATAGCCTTGATTTGAATGTTTCCGTTTTCGTCTGATACATTTATTCCACCATGGTGGATCTAATAAAATTAGATCGTATTTTTCGTTTAGATATTCGGTCATTTCGATTACATCTCTACTAAAAAATCGACAATTTTGCGGAAATAAAAACACAGAATTATCGAGTTTCTGTATAATTGATAATTCAGAATTATTGCCACCATTCAAATTAATTGGAAAATCACCAGATTCATTATAAATTAAATTAGCAATTTTTAATGCTTCTTCATTAGTTTTTCGATCATTTACCATTACAAATTCCAATGGTAATTCATTACGAAATTTACGATACAATTCTTCAACATGTTTAACCTATTAATTTCAAATAATATGATTTAAAATACTAAATAAATGATAATGATAATGATAAGATTTACCTCCAATTCAAAGTCATCATTATTGTTATCGAATTCATGTTGTTTATTGTGTTGTCGTTTAGTGATTTTATATGGTGTTGTTATATCAAATAATTGTGATTTTAAACAGAAACACCAATCCGAATTAGAAATCTCGAAATAATAGTTTTTAATTAAATCAAAATGAGAAATATACCAACCAACAGTTGATTTAAACAAAATACTCATGACAGCTGTCGAACTTTGAGGTTATGTTATTGTTGACAGGATAACCAACCCACACATAATTAATAATTAATTCCCCCAGTTTTTACTCTGTAAAGTACAGTAGAGCCTAGATTATCCGGAGCATCAGCACTAAATCTCCGGATAACCGAATTTTCCGAATAATCGATTGCTTATATTTATATAGTATTGAATATTGTTAAATAAAATAGAAACTTTCATTAAAAAGGTCGAATAATATTCTAAAGAAATTAGTGGCGCATCCACCAAAACGCCCCATTCCAATCATTTTGAAATAATTCACTATTTATCGAATTAATTTATCAAATCTAGAATCTATTCGATTAATGTTTCATTTCCTTCAGAATTAGATAATGTTAGTATAAATTTTATATGATTTGATTTCCGTTTAGTGCAGGACCGGAGTTAAGACAATCTTGTGGGGGAGAAAAGCCTTAACGTTTAAGGGTAGTTCAGATATGTTTTCAAATAATTCAAAACAAATATACAATAAGGAAATCTTTCTGTACATGTAGCTAGAAATTTTCCATGGCTAGTTTTAGTCAGTCTTGTCTTATCCACTGACTACGGTCCTGTCTATGTGATTTCCGTTTTCGGCAATTATTCAAATTGTTTTCACGTATGTTTACATCTATGTACACACACACTATATATTCGACAATATTAGAAAAAACTTGTCAGAAACGCACTCGACACGGTACCAGCTAAATAATAAACTAAAGAATGACGATGATTGATGGTAGAAAAAAACGAGTCAACTTTATTTCTATTGTATGTGAAACATACAAAGATTTTGCTGAAAATACCAGTATTCATGGTCTGAAATATACGATCAAAAATGACACTGGCTTAGTTGGCAAGTGTGTATTGTTGTTGATCAATTTTTTTTCGTCTGAATCCTATTAACAGTGCCGGATTGGACAAGGGTGATACGGAGAGATTTTCTCTCGGAGGCTAAATTAATCCAGTCCGGCTCTGTTTATCGGCAACAAGAATAATAAGAAAATTGTCTTTTTTCCTAGAATATTTTGGGTAATTGTCATCTTGTTTGGATTGGGTGGTTCGGCTCATATGACAATGTTATTTTGGAACCGATTCGCCAGTAATCCAACTAGAACATCAATTTACACAACTTATGCTCCAAATACGGCTATACGATTCCCTGCAGTCACCATATGTACAGTTAACAGGATCGTATATAGTAAAGTTCAGAAATTCATTAGTAAATTGTGAGAATTCTTCGATTTTATATAGAGATTTATTCATGAAAGATAGTTATAGGGACATTGATGAAAATGAAATAGAGAGTGTTGAGAGGGCTTTATTTCATTTACAAAAGGTCGATTTATTATATTCAATGGAACATAACGGTACGGATCTACAAGTTTTACATAAAGTACTGGTAAGGAACGATTTGACCAATTTGGGATTTATAATGTCGAGAATCTCACCATCTTGTAATGAGATTTTCGTTAAATGCAATTGGAATTTTACAAGTTTTCCATGTGATGAACTGTTCCAAACATCATTGACACCAGAAGGATTTTGTTGTTCGTTTAATTATTTCCCACATAAATTGAAGGAGTATTATTGATTCATTTTGCTATCTATTTTGAGTAAAAAAGGTCAAATCTTTGTTGATTTTAGATCATCAATTAAAGTCCGATATACTGCTTATAATGGGATCAATAGTGGTTTGGTTGCATTAATGAAACCTGCCACGAAACAAGCAAAAACATTTCCGTTAGCTTTAGGTGGTGTGAAGGTATTTGTTTTATGAACGAAAACCAGTGAGATTCAGAGCAAAGTCATCGTCATTTTCGTTTGCTGACCGTTAGTATTGAACGTCACTTATATCGATCCTTATTCTTACCACAAATTTGTACCACTATCCTTTACTGACTGTGTCGGTACAACTTGCCGTGAATGGGTGGGGCACGAAAGAATACTGTGCATCCTTAGCTGCCTTCGGTTAATGCAAAACGGTTTTGGTGCAGGGTTTTGGGTACACGAGGTCACGTGACATAGGAGTGAATAGAGTCAAATGGGAAATAGCGAACGTGTTGGTGCTTACGGTGTTTCTAAACAAGAAACCCACCAATCATTACAAACCAGTACCATTTAAACTCTGGCAGCACGTGTTCCATCATATGGGAGCATATCACTGCGCATGCCCGCCCGGTGTGCACCGCTTCGCGACCTAGAACGTTAGGAGTGAACTCTATTCGTACTTTTTTTTCTTTGCCGAATAGAATGGAGTTAACACTTTTCGCTCCCGAAGCAATAACCGAATGGTTTGGAGTGCACGAGAGCGAATAGCGTGAATAGATTGGAATAACCGAAGGCAGCTCTTGTTGATGATGACTTTGCTCTGAATGGCGCCGAATATTTCAAAATTCTAACATAATTCTTTGATGCTTTAAAAAAAAAAATTAAAGCTATTGATTCATCATCCATACGATTTTCCACTATTTAGTACAATTTCAAGAATTGTATCCAATGGTCGACAGTTTTATCTACAACTTACAGCAAAAAAAATGCTATATACACAAGAAATCAAAGATTTACCGATCTACCAACGACAATGTTTGTATGAAGGCGAGCAATCATTGAAATATTTTCCAGTTTATCATGATACAAATTGTCTTGTTGAATGTGTCGTTGATAATTTGATTGAGAGATGTGGTTGTGTTCCATATTCTTTTCTTTTTCAACCAGGTCGGTTTGACTAAATTTTCCGATATTATTATTATTATTATTATAAATTTTAGATATTCCAGTATGTAATGTTACCGATATGGGCTGTCTAAGAGATCTTAAACGTATGATGGTTTTCTAATTAATTTTTCTAAAAGTATAATTTTCCTTTTTTATTGAAGATACCATGCGTCTAGAAGATATGAAAAGGTGTAATTGTCTACCACGTTGCTCATATTCAAGTTATCAAGTATCATCAACTGGTACTTCATTAAAATATTTGGAAAGTGAAACCTCTGGCTTCTTGTAAGTCGCAACGTAACGTAAAATGTTTAGAGTCTTGATTTTATACTTGGACAGGAAGTATTGGGGGGTCCTTACCATTACTTAGTTTCTGCGTCTTTTAATCCTTTGTAAACTCAAAACTTCCAAGTCATTTTAGTGATACTATACTAGGGTGACCAACTGTCTCGATTTTCCCGGGACTGTCCCGGTTAAAGTACTGAAAGTCCCGCGTCCCGGGAAGCAGATGCCCGAGACGCGATGAGCCCCGGTTTAATAATAGCTAGTAAAAAAAATGAACTTCACATTTATCAGTATTCAGTTTTCCAACCTTATAAAAGAAAATTGTGGGCTTGTATGTTCTGAGGAAGCCACCAATAAAGGGGCGAAACGTCGGCTTAAACAGTAGTAGACTAGAACACCCTCCACACCCTGGTGTCCAGGTTGGTCACGCTATACTAGACCCACTGAACGATTGCTCTATTGCTCATAGCTTTAAATAAAATCAATCCGAGGAATTCTAAAGAACGTGTTCGTCTCCGTCTCTGTCTTTGTCATCTCCAATCTCATCTTTGATGACTTTTCTGGTGGTGGACGTCCGTACGGACTTGGCAATTCTGATGGACGTTTTTACGGACGTGCTGGCTCCCCCATAAGGCTTTTTTGTAGAATTTCACCCCTTGTTAGCCACGTTTTAACCGCATATATCTATACTTATTTCTATCTCCATCCTCTATGCTTATTTACTATTGGCTGAATTTGTTAACTGTAAATGGGTGGGGAGAAGATGAAGGTGATGACTCAAAAGAATTGGCAAAAAGTCATTGTCACAATGACGAAGACGGAGACGGAGACGAAGACGTTCTTTAGAATTCCAGTGAATAATTTTTTTTCTCAATAAAATTTAACTGAGTTTGCTTTTAGAAACGATGGAGCTGTGACGAATGAATCGATTTTAATTCAAGTGTTCTTTTCGGGACAACGACAGACACTTCTCTATAGAGATTTGATTACATCAATCTTATATTTATTATGTAATAGTTATTGATTTTTTTTTAAATAGATAACGAATTGAATTTTTAATAGATACTCTCTTTTGTAGCATCTTTTGGTGGAGTTTACAGTTTATTTTTAGGTTGCAGTTTTATTACAATCATTGAAATTGTTTATTATTGTTTCTTTCGATTTTGGGTAAATTTAAAAATTCTGGGCAAAACCAACAATAACGACAAAGTTTTAAGTAACAGAAAATTGAATTATAATAAGAAGCACAAATTACAGAATGAAATACACACTATTTTTGTAAATTAATTAATCTGTACAAGAATTATAATTGAATAGAAGCACTAGTAATACATTTTTTTGTTTTATGTTGTCTAATCCTTGCCGATCAATCAACAATCTGATTGCTATCCTCTTCCAGATACTCACAACATTGTGCCTCCAATGGCCAATCACAGTACCTCTTGTTTGGATTAAACAATAAATCAAATTCACATCGTTTTACCGGTCCATAACCATACCAACAATCAATATATAGTCGACAATCATCAGGATATGGAAATTGACCAGTTTGACCGTCACAGTTTTCTATAACTGGTAGAATTGTTGTTGTTGTTCTGCCAGTACTACGTAAATTGGTCGTTGTCTTGATGCATTTCAATTCAGTTGAATCGAACACAGTCCCTGGTGGACAAAATATTTCTACTGTCGTATTGTTGTTGGGATGTTTTCTAAAGAATGAACGAGGGTTCAGCGGGTTAGCCAGTTGAAATGGGAACAATGTTGAGTCGATGGCCGTTTCCGATGTGATTTCGTACGATGTTATCTGAACGATATAGTAGATGATACAAACTGTGGACAATCGGAAAATTCGTTCAGGATATGTGGATTTAATTGAATCAATGCTTTTCTGTGGGGTATATACGTACATGTGACAAGCGGCCAACAGAATAACATTGTAATTAGTAGTTGTTAATACAGTAAATTACAAACTCTTTTGTAACATTTTAGTATTTACTGATAATAACGATATAATATATCAGTAATGATAACAGTTGATTTAATCTGATACGTATGATATCGATATGTTATCACCAGCAAAATGACGATAATCCGACTTGCCAATTTGGTTATTTATCAGAATCACGACGAGATTATTCCTTTTTGATGTGAAACTCCAAATTTTATCAATATTTATCAATTACTTAATTATCAAACTATGAGGTACAATTCTGATAATGTAATGCAGAAACTCTTGGTGCATTATCCCTCCATACCGTCATACTGATTGATTGAATAGTTTCCGAAATAGTTTCTTACAACATTCCACCATGTCATGTCCATGATGTAGATTTCAAATCAATATATTGATGATGACAAACTTTTCAATGTTATTACAATAATGTTATAATTTGATTAAGATTTTCCAGTCTTTCGAGGCTTCTATCATCATCATCCTAGACTTGTCCCTGTTTGATGGATCTGTCAATAAAACTTGTGATGACTGATAACTGAAAACGAAAGCAACAAGAAAAAAAGGCCTTGAAGATAAAAGTCCGTCTTTTAACAAGTTGGGAAGCACAGGAATACGAAACACCTGTCTCCAGTTTTATTGACATTGCTATTAACGTCATTATACTACTTTTTCCATTGTTGTTGTTGTTGTTGTTGTTGACGAAGATACTTGAAAAAAAATCATCCAAGTCTCGACAATAACGTGAACAAATATACGTTAAAATCTGATTTCTGATTGATTTTCTGATTTTTTGAAGGCAATACGAACAATTATAGATTGAATAAATAATTAGTTTTGGTCTTCACTTGAACTAAGATCGCATTTTAAATGTTTTTCCAAAAAGGGCACAGTTGTTCGCTCGTAAAACTGAGTGTCTATTTAGTCAGCAGGTTTTACGACAACGATCAAATAAGAAAGAATTGTTACACACAGGGTCGGTCCAAGAGAGAAAGAAAGAATTGTTACTTTCAATGATTGGTTTTTTCAGAAAATTTCACGAATTCTATCACACGAACATAGTACTGGTAGGTATTAACGTTCAACAATTGGAAATTGCCACCTTTCAACTGAATGTGTAATTCGTACAATAAAAACTATTATCAGTATTATGGTATTGGAAGGGCTTTTATTCTTGAATGATAATTGATTTGTTAGACTTGAAGTTTTCGAAATGGTGCAGTGCAGAATATTGACTTCAGTGCAGAGGGAATTTGCTTAGCTCGTTGAAGTGTACAGCTTTTTAGCGTTGCTTTTTTTCTATCTACACTTTGTAGATTATGTTACTGTTTGAGATTTTTTTCAGGAGCTTGTTATTTTATAATTTTTTTCATATCTTCTGTTAAAAAAAGTTGTTCGTTTCTAACGACTGTTGATTTAAGGAAAACATCACGAATTATTATAATGTTTAAAAAAAAAGAAAATAAAAACTGTCCAATATAAAATAATTTATATTTCCGTTTCAAATGATGTAGATTTAGTTTTGGTTTTATGGTTTCCTGGAACTAGTTCATTTTCCATTAAAAATTCCCTTTTAAGTATTTACTTTGAAGATATTAGAGCTTTAAGTAAAACGTACAAGACTCAATCTTATCATCAAGAATAGGCAGTTAAGAATATTGTTCACGAACTAAACGTCCATTTCTTTAGTTTATATCCAGTTTTTATTGTTGTAATTGCTATAATTCTAAATTTTATTAGATGTGCTTTTGATAACTTTATGCTTTGAGTTGTCGGGCATTGTTCCATTTTTGTCGCTTCCCAAATAACTTTTCAACAACTCAAGTATCATAGAAATCCTGAAAAGCTCTCCAACAATAAATCAATAAACATCTAGTGGAATAGTTAATAACGTCCCAATCTCTCGTTGTTGACAATATGATGATGATGATAATGATAACGATGGTGATGATGATGCCAAAAATGGCTAATAAAAGATTTTAATTTGATCAATGACTTTTAGTGAAATTAATATTCGACTGAGGGCTGTTGTTTGGTATTTCAGTAGATAATTAAAAGCGCAATCATGGAAACAATTTGGCTGGAAATCCTGCTTGAAAATATTGATAGGAGAAAAAAAATTAAAGAAAAACCGTGAAATATTCACCCTACCTTTTAGGATATCAATTTTTGTCCTGTCGGTTTATCAACTGAAAATTGGCAAGAAACGATTTGTGTGTGTGGTATGGTGGATATTTGTAATCGATTTTCAAGTTTCTGCATATATAGATATTTTATATATAAGACCTCATATGTAGATATAGATATATACCTATATAGAGTCCTTTTACCATTCCCAATCTCAAGAAAGTGGATGAGTAATGGTGCGGTCTGCTTCAACTGCCATCCACCTCTACCATCCTCCAACGTCAGCTCGGTGTCACAACTTTCCAAATTTATTACTTGCCTACCAAACAGAAATTCCTGCCGTCGACGTCGTCGTCGTCGTCGCCACCGCCACCATCACCACTGTTATCATCTACGTGGTTATCGAATTAACTTAATTCAATAAAATGGAAATTTCCACATAATTAGTGTCTATTAAAAATTGATAAACTAGTAAGACAAAATTTTTATAGACTGACTACTAATAGTGAAGATTTGGTGGGTTTCAAAGCAAAGTCATATTAGCTTGCTGATTCCGTTGGTGTTGAATGTCCGCGTGGACTTGTCTATTCAGCCGGTAGTCCTTGTTGACTTGCTCGCTCCACACACAAAATTCTTAGTATTACCACAAATTTATATCTCTATTCTTTACTGTGTATACTTGTTTACTATTGCTCGAGCTTTTCAACTGTGAATGGGTGACTTCCACGACGATTTGACGCGGACTTGGTAGCCGTATGATGAACAATGACAATGACTTTGATCTGAATCCCATCGAACTTCGGTACCTCTGTTTCAGTTATTATTGCATGTCCACAATAATAATAAATCGCCAAATACGTAAAATTATAATTGCTGTTCGATTTCCCAAAAGGAAATGAAAACGATCAGTATCGTTTATCATCATATATAGTTGTGATTTTAAAAATTTCATTCGAAACACTCATTTATTATTTACTTCTTCTTGCCACATTCGAGACTAAATTGTGCCAAATTGACATTTTCCCTTAGCTACTTGTTCAACTACTTCGTTATGTGGTGTATCGTTTCACTGGAATTAATAAATTAATCGGACAATAAAAGCAGCAAAAAAAAACAACAGACCGAAACAAAAAATTGCTGACCAAATCGGTGGTTGTGGTTGAACACATCAGGGCCTATTGGGACAATACACGATCTGGTTTTAAGTAGAACTTGATTATAAATTAGCTAGATGTTGGTAGTCGTTGGCAGGAAGATACACACATTTTGCGACCGCAATGACGCGAGTGATTCATTAAGCCCTCCATTCTCCCTATTTATACCAACCACACAGTAAAGGAATGGCAAAGTCAAGACGTGTACTTGATTAGGAAATTTTCAAATTTATTAGTTTTGGAAAGGGATGCGGTACGAGACAAAATCTATTTCAGTCAACCAGTTACAGTCTCTAGTAGCAAGAAATTAAAAATTTCGAGTGACGGCGTTATAATGGATGGAGTAGGCCTTCAACATGTTCATGTTTACTATCAAACTAATCGGTTTGTTGCACATTAAATGCATATTTTATCAGTCTGTGTTTTGAATTAGTTACAGATGCAGATATTTCGATAAAAAATAAGAAATCACCCACTTTATTTGCTGTTTGTTGATCTAAAAAATCTGTTTTATTCATCTGGCATTGATTTGAAAGTGATTTATTTGAAATTTGATAATAAAAGAACTGATATTGCATGAAAACACGCCTATATATAAGGTGGCTTCAACACTCTAACGAGCTATATATTCAAATCAGGCAACATTCCAAACACTCTTCGAATTTTTATGAGAAAATCCTTTTAATAAAGCTTGATGAGGAAAAGTTGTCAGTCATTTTGTTTCATTAATTTCTACCAATTTATCTTAAGATTCATGTTTTTGGGGGATAGTCTTTGAAAATTATGATTTTCGAAAGCTTTGATCTTCGTTAGATTTATTACAAAATAAACGATCTAATTATAATTAAAATAAAACATTATATATATAAACCTTTCGTTTACATGAAACAATTAGTTTTAAAGGAAAATATTTATTTGTGACGACTCAACAGACAACAGAGAATATTAAGGTATGTTATTTGAAGTTTGTAAATTGAAATTTCCTAAGCCCTCAAGACATGTAAAATAAATCACTATGTACATGATACAAATAGAGACCTTGTTCACCCCAATTTCCAGGTGTTGAATTCACTGGCAATCAACAAGATATAAATACAACAAATTCCTGCCATATGGAATTTTACAATAAATACTCGCTTTTATTAGAACACCCACATTATACGAATAATAATAATTCAAATTTTACTACTCCCGTCCTATACAATATTCAGAAAACAAGTTTTAGAACTTTTTCTGTAATTCTGATTTAACGAAAAACTATTAGCCGATTTTATGAATTCTCAAATAACTTCAAAACTATTCAATGAAAGCTCCACCTATTGATACGTACCTACATGTTATCGATTGTTCCAAATTCTCAACCCTACTAGTGCACAAATTGATAAATGATTTTTGTAATTGATAAACTGTGTTTTAAAAAAATACTGAGTACTATTGTTTGATGTGTGAAAGTTAGAAAGCGTTGCAAAAGGATCGTCGAAAGGACATTGGCGCAAGTCCGGGCGGCGTCGCGGCGCAAAACACCAGCCCGGGATCCAGTTGAATTGTGGATAGCATACCGGATACGGAGCTGCGTATATTATCCGTTTTTCACCGGTTGTTAATTACGACAACACCGGAACGTGTGTACATATACGGCAACTTTTGAAACGGTTGAATTTGTCCGGAATAATATACGTGTTGTAGAAGATTCGTTTCGAATCAGTTGAAAAACCACTAAAATTTTTGGCAGGACAATAATAATTTGGGAAATTTAATTGGTGGAGTTTTGATCAAATTTGTTAAGTTTTCGGAACAAATTGGATGAAAGTGTGCTTGAATTAAAATGAGTTTCACACAAAGTAATATGGATAACCGTAAATAAATTACAGTATAGATGGAATTGTTGTGTTTTTGATTTTTGTTTGAAATTGAATTTTTTTATTGAAATTCTTTGAAAATTCCGTGCTGCCGGTTACACCCACTCTTGACTGACCTTTATAAGCTGAAAAATTTTCCATAGATTTCCAACATTTTCACTCACCTATGGACAAATTGATAGATACCACGAATATCTAAAGTTTCCAAAGAGGGCTTGTTAACGTTGTCGTTCGATATTTGCAATTCAAATTTATAATTCCTTTTAAACTTGAAATTAAGTTGCAGATTGGCGGCGAGTTGTTATTGGTAGTGGTGATGGTGGTGGTGGTGCTGGTGCGCGGTTATTATTAAAATTTTCATCCCAAAACCGACAGGGATGATGGAATTTCGGTTTTACGTATAAAATATCCAACTAAATCAAGACAGGAATACAATAGAATATAAAATGGAAAAATTGATGAGACTTGAAAGCTTTTGTTTCTAATTAACTTGAAATTGTTATTTTAAGATAAATCATGAAACAGGAACATTCCCTTGGAATTAATCAATCACTAAATGCGAACGTTATAATGACAGTGAAGTGATTAAAAATAACGAGTGACAATATCTGGAGACGGCGAGATTTTAGCGAATTAACCAAAAAGGCGAAAACAATCTACGATATTAAGGAAACAAAATGGTGTCTGGAGAGGGATTTCTATTAAAAATTGCCATCGTTTCTATGTTCATATCAACAGGTAAGTGCAATTGCAAGATTACAGGTGTAAATGTAGCAGGATTTATTGCCATTTCAACTATTTGATTTTTTTTATCAACACTTTGCATAATACTGCACAGCTATAATATTCTAAGGGTCGTTTAGGTTTAATAGCGCCCTTTATTGAGGTTCAACTCTACTTCTACTATTGTTTAGTGGCTCTAATATATTATTATATTAGTCGTGCTGGTTATTATTATAGAAGCAATATTCAACTTTATGACAGACAATGCTTTTAGCACGTAAAACTTCAACATAAAATTAATTATTTTTTGGTATCAGACGATCTGAAATCGATCGATACGAGATAAAACCGTCGGAAAATAAAAGTGTTAGATAGATTGCTTTTATTTTTTGTAATATACTAACAGCCTATAGTGAGAAAATTGCCGTCAAGTTTCCTACTGTTTCCACGTTTTCCAAGACAATTATATCATGAAGCCTGTTCTTTCCACAATTCATTTGTCGTCTTTTTTTCTGTTCCTATTCACGTAGGATTATGAACGAACAAACAAAAAAGAAACCCAAAAAAAAAAAAGTTATAATCTCTATAGTGTTGAATTCTAAATTATTCTCGCCCAAAATTCCGTATTTCAATTCAAAATTCTATTTAAATTCACAATCGTGACTAGTAATTAAATTCAGGGAACTATGAAATTTTCAAGTTTGGTGGCAGGATATATAGAGAATTTTAGAGGTTTGTCTAGAAGTGTAGATGTGTTAGATGGAATAGAAGAGAGAGATCGTCATAGGGATTTGGTCAGATGACGACAGGCGTTCCGGACTATAGTCTGATCAATGAGCCTACGCTATCCGACTGTATGTAGTATAGACGGGTGGCAAGAGGATCCTCTCTAGGGATTAACAACGGCCCAAATACGTGACCACAATGCAGCTTTTGTTCGCAATTAGTCGACATAAGGAGGTGGAGACCTTCGTTTAACTCAGGTGTACGCGATTTATGTTTTGCATGCTCAACTTTTGACCTTCTCATATACTTATTATTGATTGCGATAAATTTCAATGATTGATCAATTCTACGCTACTTAATCAACTTGAAATATATGACCAAGTTTCAATAAAAAACGAAAAAATTAACATAGTGATGATTTACACAAACGATTCCAATCATTTGTACTTACCGGTTCGTTTTCAATTTACTGTTTTCTGGACGGATTTAGAGAAAATCTCGGTCAGATCTTGATGGCTGATAAAAACTCTAAGTAACAACTAATGAAGTTAACGGAGAAAAATCCGCTTTTTCCGTTACGAAAAGTTGTGGAGATTAAAAGATCTTGTATGTTCTCGATTGAGAAGAATAAAATTTGATATTATACAAAAAAGGCTACATAATAAAACGTACTATTAACCTTGTTGTATTCCTTTCTTGTACAAATTAAGCAAACAGGTATTAGTGGAGACTGCAAATGATAAGTTCGTATTTACCACAAACAGCACCCTGTAACCCAAGAAACAAGAAAAGTTCTGGACATACCAACTATTCCCTTAACTGTGGGTACCGAACTATAAACTTTAATTAAAGATAATCAGTTGATTGAGGGATAAATTAAGGATATTGTTATTTTGAAAAATGATAATAGGTTTGAGCCGCTTATTGACTCTGGAGCCGATTTGTCGTTCTAGCAACTTGTGGTTCTATCAAACCATCAAAAGTTCCATCACACCTCGAAATTGTCGATTGTACTGTATATGTGTATTGCTTGAAATTTCGTAATTAAAGTAAATTATTCAAGAATTCGTTCAGTCCCAAAGCCATTAGTAGTGAATACTATAATGTCAACCCCTTGTAGATCGTTTCGAACATCTGTTGCCCTATCTAAAATGAGGCGAGGGGGAGTTTTTCTTTACCGAACAATTTGTAATTAACATCCCCAAAGTTGCCATTTGATGACGAAAGAAGCGCTCGACGACAGATACTCGCTTACATGGTAGTAGTAGTAGTAGTATTGCCCCACTATTTGTTAGTTGTCGTAACAGTAGTTTGCCACCCTGCTAGGTTTCACATGAAATATTTCAATGTAAAGTAATTTATATCGTTGCCAAAAACAATTACAAGGGGTGACACATAGTTGCATGTATATACGGATAGGTGGAATAGAAAGAGAAAACAGAAACGACAAATTATTCCGACAAGCTTCCGGTCAATTCTAATTGTTGAAAATCCAGTTGCCAAATAAGGTAGAAGCAGTAATTGGTGGCGGTGATGATGTCGACAGTGGTGGTGGTGGTAGTCTAATGAAATTTAATTGAATTTTTAATTGCCGTTTTATTCAAACGTTATTTTATGGAAAGTTTATTATCGCTTTTCATATTCATGAGAAGGAATTTTTGTAATTTTGAACACTTCTTTTGTTTTTCTAGAAATAAAAGTAAGTGCTCAGTTTTTTTTTCCTCCAGTTTTATTCTAACGCTTATTTCCTGGTGCTCTATTGACTATCCTGAAATTGGCCATTCTAAACACGTGACCTTTGTTTTCCTTTTGGTTTTGTTATAGCTACTTGACGATGACTTTTGTGTCACACGTGTCTTTGATTATTCGTTTTTTTTTGTCGTTTTATTTACTGTTACTATTTCTTTTTGTTACTGAATTCATTTCAGACATTTTTATTGTGTCTATGCGTCATTCGTAGCGTCCAAAATGTATAAAAAAAGGTAGTTTCCGAATAAGTGGAACTATTCTAGATCATAAAGTTAACTTTTAATTTAGCACAGAAATTTGCTAATTTATTGTTATCTTTCATCTTATATACCGATAAGGAAACTGTATAAGTGTCAATTTTATTCATCACAAAAAAGAAATTCTGCACATTTCAACATTTTTATAGATACTTCAATCATAACGATCTACTTGGCGGGTTTTACTGTAATCAATTTCTTCAGAAAGTTTCATTTTTGACAATCTATTAGAATTCTCAAATAGAGAGAGTATTGTATCGTGAAAGATATACTGTAACATTTGATAAATTAACAATAAGAAAGTGAAATAGGAAAGACATTACTACATATAACTGATGTTCTAAATGTCAAAACTACGACGTAGCATCAGGTGTGCTTTCCATTGCTTATTTTATTTAAAGACGAACATTTTGATGAATAGTTGATAGAATTGCACCAAGAGAAAGATACTTTATCAATGTTTGGATGTCTTGAAATCAATATTGTATCAAATAAATAAATAAACGATAGGTAGAACAACAAAACAGGTGTTGTATATACGGTTGACTTGCGTTGATAATTGGTGGATGCGCCGGGCGAACAAAATTTTTGTCTCCGCCTCAATTTAATTGTTTAATTTTTTCCCCATCACTCAAACACCATTTCACTGTCAATTTCATGAGCTTAATTTCATACAAACAATAAATTGGGTACATGAATTATTTATATAACATAATCGATTTTCGTCGAAAATTTAAATTTCGATCTATTTTTCAAACAATCATGTCAATACTGTAATTAATTTGATATTGATGAAACGGCCCTAGTGACTTACTGTCTTTTTAAACTATTTGTAATAATAATGTATCGACATTTCGTGATTTAGTAGTTTCCAATATTTGTAAAAGAAATATATAACTTGGCATCAGTCCCAATTTCGTGCAGGAATTACTTGAAAATGACTTGGAAACGTTCATATTTGATCAAAAAAATTTCTAGTCTTTCAAAACTGTAGATATAGTCCTGATAAAAAGAACCAAAACTAGATCCGGATATGTATAATATGTCTGATCCAGAAACTTCTACTTATCGATGAGCTCTGATCCGTAATTTAATTCCGACTTTCACTAAATTAGACTCATCGGATGAGAGCTACTAGGTATTTGTCGATGTTGGCTTTATATACGAAAAAAAAAGCGTAAAAAAGCCGCATATTCTAAAGATTCCCGTTTATTCATCTACCACGACTAATACCTTTCGTGATTTTCTAATGGTTCTTCTTCTACGTTATCTTCGTCTATCTCTTTTGGAAACACTTGATATGAAGCTAAACGCATTTACACGTTCAATGAAATGAATAATAATAAGAGAAGAAGAGGTGGTGATAATGTCCCAGTAGTCACCAAGATAAATACATTACTGTCACGTGTTCAATAAATGTCTTGATAAGTCCTGTGGAGATGGATAAAGAGAAGAACTGGGTGTAGAGAAGTATAGTAGAGGCAAAAAAGGAACGTGCCGGATTCCAGTTAGAGAAAGGTCGGGTCGACGTCGATTTTCGTCCTGTTTGAATCAGTCGACGACACAACTGTGCTAAGAATATATTTTTTTCGCTTTACTTTTGATGACACAGATGCTGGATTCCCGGTAAATTTCATTTGTTACATCCCAGTTGTTGCTTTTGTCCAAAAAAAAAAATAGAGAATATATAACAATAGTAACGAATGCTGGTCATTAATTGGATGTTCCGGAAACCGCCACCATTTCGAGATTAATTACCGGAATCACTATTACAATCTAAATCTAGTTCAAGGTTTCCCAGTTGATACTGAATCGATGGTCAAGATTTAGTTTCTGATAAACGACCAAGAATGGTTATTTGGTCAGTTGTGGAGACTTATTGGTGAGTTTGGTAAGTTTACTATTAGTCTAATCACAAGTTATAAGGTCAAAATTGAAGATTTATACTAAAGTTTATAATTGTCTAATCATAATAATGTAAAATATCCATTTGACAAATTACACAAGTTTTCTACGAAATTCTTAACACGGATGTGAGCAAGGATTGAGAGTAGGGTTAGATTTCGTGGGATTTATTACTAAAATGCTCTCGGTTACAATCTATTTACTGCTATACGCATTTATGAAATCTTCAAAGAAAAGACGACTCAAAACTGTCACCCCCTAACATTTCCTATAGAAAAACAGTTCACTTTCAAGAATCAATTTATCACTGAATTTGTCAAGTCACCTTCTTTAAAGTTTATTTTGAAAAATTATAATCTCTATTAAATTTTATTCGTGAATGACTTCACGTTGTCACCCATTCCCCCGATCCGGACGTCTCTCGAGATAATAATGGTGCCTAGATAAACAAGAATCATGACAGAATGCGTTCCAGTTAAAGATCCAATTCTTTTAGAGATCTTTGGCTTTTATTGGAGTTTCCCGTACGTGAGTCACTCCTGCGTATCAGGAAGAAAGTAATTTTTGTTCAGTATACGTATACGTCAGTATTGTTGATTTTTATCACAACACTCGCACGAGAGAATGATCATTAGAAATATACAGTGGCAGTGCTTTTTTGAGCAAATATCCAGGCTTAGATTGCCTCCAAAAATGTCTTTATTTATATTCATTTACAAATGCAATTGTGTTGTTTCTTTTGCCTGGAAATTGTACAGCTGGCCCTCATTTTTTCTGCTTGTTTTGGTGTATTACAATGGTCGTAAATTTATTGACATGTTTACTGAACTGCTTGCTACCCGTTGAATATGGGCCTTTCGTTCTTTTTCCTTCAGGTCTTATAAAAGGATGTTGTAATATCTTGAAAAGTCTGCATTGCGCGTCGTTTTTATCAATTCTTGGATATTTGTTCATTCTAGTTGCTACTATTACTGCTACAAAATGTGAGATTAACCGTGTTTGGCCTTTCCGAATATTGCCGTGCTATGAGAATATTGTATGAATTATTGCTGAGAGATGAGCACAACAATAGGACTATAACGTTTCTTTATACGTTTTGGATAGATGCCCGCATTTGCCAGACTCATCTAACCTATTTTTGATTCATGTCTAGGCTAGTTTAGAAAAGGGTCAGATAAATCTAAAAATTGTAATTCAAATGAGAAACGGACGAAGAAGTCGTTTTAGATTTTGGGAGATAATTATGGTATTTCTTTTTGTTGTTGTTGGATATTCTACAATAAAGTGAACAGAAGTTTCCACTTTAAGTGACATATACAAGAGTGTTAATTAGGAGAATATTAAATTAACAAAGTCTGAAATAGTTGGAAGGAATTTAATTGCAAGTCAAGTAAATTTAAATTAACTATTACAAGTAATCTTTTTGGATAATTTTGCAGTAACTGGAAATGTTCTTTTTTCTGAACAAAAATAATTACTAATTAATAAAAAGAAACAAATACATTCTGAGTGATTCAGAAACAGAATAAATTATAACTTTTTCAAACTTTAAAATCCTTATTTTCCTCGTGTTGTAAAGGAATCGATTTTTTAAAAGTTGCCTAATTATTTGAGAAACACTTAAAGTTTACCAGTAAACAGAAACTTCATCAAATTTGTTTAAAAAGTCCTTTGAAAGAGTGAGAGTGTGTGTATATGAGTTTACCATTACACCATTATGGAGTAATGAAAGTGTTATGAAAAAAAAAGAGTAAACAGGAACCAAGTTGCTATTAAAAAGTTTGGTGAAACTGAACACAAGATCACATTCTTTAGTGTGAAACACAAACGAGAATTAGTTACCTTTCGGGTCATTGTTGGAATTTTCGAAAATAATTACAAACATTAAATGTCAAGAATAGTAGGAGGAAGATGAACAAGCCATTGAGGCGATAAGAAAATGCTGCTGTCTTGGTAGATTTTCAAAACTGTTTAATTAAGACATACAATAATGGTTGTAAATTTAGCAAAATTGTTTGTATAGTAGTGAAGTGAATGAAACACTAATAGGGTGTGCTTCTTGAGTACTGTATTAAATACCAAGGCACCGAAATGAAATTAGAATTACTGAAAGCCAGCCCAGGACAGCTTCAATTCTAGTATTAATCCCGTGTCATTTGTTACTACCTGTTAATTAAATTCAGCCCAAGATTCTACCATTTTCAACTGGATAGCTACATTCAAAAGTCTTACAATAATTCAAAAGATACATCTGAAACGTGAAATTTAACTCACAAGAAGTCATCATTAAAGAAACATTCATACAAACAGTATGTTTGTATAGAAAGCAGTAATGTAGTATATAATGATAAGTCGTGGAACAAATTTTCTGCCTGTCATCTGAAATCTGTATTGCGGTAATCCAGAAGCGGTTTCAACTCTATCGATGTTCGAAACCACAAAGCAAATTAGTGTACCAGACCGATGGAGGTGGGTATAGTCGAGGATAAGGATGGAGTTTGTAGGAATCGTTTAACTCACAGTGGAAGTTTTCAAGAGGGCGCTTTACAAAATCGCCAGGATTATGATGGGGGAATGAGTTCAATTTCGAAAAGTGTTCCATTTGTACGTATAACGGTTTCAAACTTCAGAATACTTAGTGTTAATACTGTGAATGATCGAATGGAAGGTAGGAAAAAAAGAAGAATTTAGTCTACTAACGTAAAATAGAAAAAAATCCGATTGTATCACTTTACGAACTGACACATTACCGGTTTTATAGTAAAGGTAACAACAACGATTTTAAATGGAAATGGTGGATTTTGTTTCAGGTCGGTGGATTCGAGGCAATTTAATGTTAAGACTATTATCATTATTTCAAATTATTAGAGCAATTTGGACGCATAGTAATAGCGACATTATACAACGAACATACATTGATTCGTTAATATCGAATTATATTCAAATCCTATGTGGGACTAAATATGTTGTAGAAAAGAGTTCCACATAATAAGTTTTGAATTTCGTATTGTCTCCAAACAGAAATAACAACAATAACGGATAGAAGTTGAAATGCCAAATCGACTAGATAAATCGTATTATAGGGCTTATGTTAGAAGATCGAGAACTAGGTCAGCAAAATTGCGGTGGAGGGCTCCTTTACGTAACTACAGAGGCTTGTTCTTCGTTTTTCAGTTTTCCTAGATCAATCTAGATTTAAAAAGAATAAATAACGTTGGTTTTCCGAAAAAAAAAACACCATAATATATAAAGATTGATGTATTTCTAAATTGGTGAATTGCTATCTGTGACGTTTATCGATTAAATTGATAAAGTTTCGTTTTTAAAATTTGGACACAAATTTCTTCCAAGATGATTCTTGTTCCTATTCCTATTTGAGATGGTGTGTTTTTTTTTGTTGTTGAACCATAAATTTCCAACATCTGTATGAGATAATTTTATTGTTCTCATTAAATTCATGTCTAAACACGTGAATTTACATAATTTTCCAAATATTTGATGTATAGCCAGGGATTGTTAGACAATTTTATGTTTGTATGAGTTGGGTGGTTTTCAGAGGCGGTTCGTAACAGGTCCACCATGGATAACACACCCAGAAAAGATAATGCGACGCGATATTCTGAGCGCATTTATAGCTTACAGCCAAAATCCTTCGACCTCGCGCGCACAGTTCATGCATATTAATAAATGGATAGGCGGCAACGAAGCATCTCTTTATAATAAAAACGTACATATTAATGTATTATAATACTTATTGTGGAATACAAATTTCGACGAACAAAGCCAGTTTGCATGGCAAATCAATGAAAATTCCTCAAATTCCGATTGTTTAACAACAAGAATATGAAATTTATCAGTGTCGGTTGAACTGACGGCAAGAAAGGAAATGACTGAATTGAATACACGGGTGAAAGGAATGAAACTCGAAAAAAAAAGGAGGAATGTATACAACGTTTATAAATCAGATGGAATATTTTCCAGGTTAGGTGTCTAGAACAAAAACGCTCCACTTTTATAGACTAAATATATACCGCGCAAAGGAGCCGTTCATGTGTGGAAAACTTGAAATATTTGTGTGTAAGTATGTGAACGTTTCAATGGCATCGAGGTGTATGATGTAGCCCTTTGTGCTATCATCAGTACACACGCAACTAAACACCTGGTTTAAAACCATCAATAGATGGTGGTTGATTAGTAGTGGCGAGGTGCTAGTTGGAAAAATAGAGCTGGAATTCAAGCTTTCCAATATAGGACTTTGTTAGACAAGTCAAATTTCTACCTTTTTCATCCAAGATTCCAGATAAAATTGGCTTATTGATGGATCGTGAAAATTCACGGCTCTTCTACTGTCGACATTGCTTTTTAGAAGAAAATTCCTAACTTAATTTACCAAAATTACTAACATAGTTTGTATGTTACACCGTTGGGTGATTTATCCAAATTTGTTTGAAATATTCGTTTTTGAAAAGCATGTTGCTACCAAATTACAAGTTAAACAAGCTGCATATCGAGTTTGATAATTTGAGAAATTTCAATTAATTACAATCTTGCCGATCTATAAGGGTATACGATACATACAGATATAATAAAAGGTCTAGACAACAATTACTAAATTATCGTATGCAGTTTCTACTAATTGTCGCTTAGTTCTAGTACTAACTCAAATTCCCACCTGTAGTTAAATAAACAGTTTACTGTAAACAAGCAATTTACTTATGCAAACAAGTTACACCTCGATTGTTCTATTCTGTATTGAACTATACAACGTAGAGATAAAAATTTGAATAAAAATTAATTCCTTAAAGATAGCAGAATAAATTAATACCTATTTAAAAGAGGTTTTAGTACTTTTCTTTACCATTTTATGATCATCGCATTAACTCACCCTTTTAACTTCCATTTTTTGTGTAATTAATCATGACGAAAGTCAAGTTATAAATGAAAATCGAGATGGTGAGCTTTGTGACCGTAAAGGCGGCAATTAAGATCTAACAAAAGACAATGGTAGACATTTTAACAAACTAATTCGTTATTATTCATTATCAATTAGATACTGTAGTTGTAAGATTTTACATCAAATTTACAATAATAATAAAGCGGTTAATGTATTGATGCCATTTTCCTCTGCTTCTGTGGTAGACTTTCATTTTTTACACTAATCTCGTGTAATCTTCTGCAGTTTATCAACTTTATGGCAGTTTTTCATTTCTGAAAATTTCCAGTAGGATCCTTTGTCCTTTTCGTGGTTTGGATTAGACTTGTAACTACCTCCCTTGCCGTTCGATAATAATTATAAGCGCTCATAATTACATTTTTATGAACATGACGTTTTTAATGATCGATAATTTCAATGGGTCAGTGACGATATTTGATGATCATGTTCATTCATCCGAAATTTTGTAGTTAATTTGAAAAGAACAATCTATGAAATTTATATAAATTTAATGATCCAATCGTTAATTGTAGACATATCTCTATACAAATGGCATTTCAAATGGTATCAATGTTTATTGTTCCCATGATAGAAATTAATTGATTGCAATTCGGGTCGCATCGATTACCGGATATGAATATAAAATTGCTATCAGTTTGTATGAGGAAGATCTAGGAAAAAATTCAACTAGAGATATCGCACGTAATAAATTAACTCACGTTTGATATTAAATATACAAAAAAAAAACGAACCGAAAAAAAGAAACAGTGAAACTAGGGTAATTTTGCAGCTATATCATTGAAAGTTTAACTCAAAAAAAATTGACTCTCAACAAAGATTTGAAACATAATTTTAAATGGATAGAGAGCGATATTTTCAGCAATTCTGATCACGTTCCAGCTATGTTGAGAGAGCAATTAAAAATTTCTAATTAGTTCTCTGGTAAAGTTTCAACCATGCGAAAAAATCGTATATAACGAAGTTGCAGATCGGAAAGTAATCGACTGCTTGTCTATTGGCACCAATTCGACGATCTAGTGTTTTACGAAAAGCCGCGTTGGGGCTATAAGTTTCTCTACTGATTCTTTGCCAACCACTAAAATAGTTTGCACGAATCCTGGTGGTCGCTGTCGACCACTAAGAAACTTTGATAATGATCGAAATTTGGTCAACTTTCTACGTTTTGTTTTTCATTTAGATGTTGTGAACTTTTCCAAATGTAAGGACAACAAGAAATTAGTCCCTATTGAGATTTTTTCCTTTAAGAACTGTATTGGAGTAAAACTTTACGACCTATATGGTTGAATTTCACACGAATAGATTGTAATAATGAATGGTGACAACGGTGACAATATTTGGCGTAGAAACCTGTCTAGTAAAAGGTTGTTCAAATGTCTAGAATGTTTATGTGTTGGCAACTGGGGCTGATTCTAATGATGGAAATAAGGCTTGTGTGGAATTTGGTCGATGAATTACTGAGGTCTCACGATATTTCGAGCACTTTAGGAATTTAACGTGAACTATATTAGGTTTCAGTAAGAAGCAATTTCACGGGGGGGATATAAATATTGATTTTCTATGAGCTGACTTTTGAAAAGACCTCATTATAAAATCTATCAATTTTCAATGCTCAACTTTTCAACAAAAGAAGATGCTCATTATTCAAACGAGATTAAGTAAGTTGCCAGTCAATTGCGTTAAGTTTTTCTTTTTAAAATCAACAATTATCGAAAACTACAAACTTCATTTAACATTATTACCGTCTAATAGATGCAATTGTTGTGAATCAGTCCGTGAGAAAGTCGAATGTTTGTTGCAGCAGCTTCTCGATACGACCTGGTTTTAGGTTATTTGCACTGAACATTGAACCATTGAGATCGCTCAAGTGCATTTTAACATGTCTGGAATTCAACCATCACTGCAGTATATTCACCTGATTATCTCCGGAAAAAGCATTCATTAAAAGCAGACTGAATGTTTTACAAAGAAAAGAAGAAGTCGTTGCTTTTTTCCGTTACTAACGTTGTAGAAAGACGATTAGCACGGGAATTGTTAAGATGCAGAGTATAGTGGTGCCAGTAAAAATTAAACAAACAACTGCCTACATCATAATCGCTGGAATTGTCTTGAATTGAGAATCATTTAAAAGCAAAAACCCCAATAAAAGTTTATGAGTTGTAAAACCCTTTTACGATTGTTGAATGAATGGTTTAATTTCCTTTGGGGCATTTCGTTAAAATTTCGTAGATTTATTCGGTAATATATCTGATAAGTATTTGAGAACATCCATCATACAACCTCCCCCTTAGCAGTATTTCATTGTACGAAAAAGTCGGTGCTGGTGCCTGGCTTCCCACTTTCTTATTCTATTATTGTCGATAAGACAGAAATCAGAATGCCAACTTTCAGTAGGCAATAGTGGAGGAGCAGTAGTAGCACCAACAACAACAGCAATAGGTAGAATGGTATTACCTTAAATGAGATTAATCCAGAACAGGCATTCCGCTAATCCAGCTAATGACATGAAAGCCTTTTATAGTGCCTTTTAATGTTTATTGCCAACGGGAACTTTGGCCCGTTTCGCTTTTGATAAGTATTTCTTGCTAAAAATTCCACTTGCTACCATCAAAAATCGTCACCAACACGAAATTCATTCATTTATTTTCTATTGTGGTAGAACTTTGAGAGAAATGTGGAAACTGTTTTTTTTTTCGTTTTAAGATAAATCTTGATTTTCGGATGGGTTGGATAGGCGTTGATAAAGTAAAAGAAGTTATACAAAGATGAATTATCACGACCGAAACAAAAACCACGTTTTATTTTCATTACTTCAACTGTAGTGTCCGTGGAGAAATCCACCAGTGAGTTAAAATGAGACAGAGAATGAGCTTTCTGAAAAATAATTACGAGTCAACTATAAGACTCTCTGCCCACATCACACGTTTATCGTCCAGGACATATTAAAACTGTATCGGTCATTCTCCTTGCGTCTTTATTGTTATTGTCTTTTTCAACTTTTAACGACTAGCTAGTGCAAATCGCACCATCAATATAAACATTTCTAAATTCTAGATTAAATCAGTATTTATGATGTTGGACATACTTTCTTTAACGTTATTTTATATTTATGAAAATGTTGCACGCAAACACGCATATACTACACTGTGTGATAATGCTCGTAGTCTTTTTCTATTTTCGTAACCCGTCATGATGATGATAATGTTCCAGTTTTCGCCCTCCAAAAACCATAATCCATCATCGTCCTCCATTCAACTTATCTAGATACGGCAACGTGCTTCTGTATTTCCGCTCGATTCCTTCTGAAAGGGCCCCGCTAATTATAAAGACATTCACAGTCTTAAGCAATTTGCCTTACCGTCTATTCTCAATGTAAATTAAAACTAAATTTATTTATAGAATACAGAGTATTTAAACGACAAATCTATCAGCCATGTGGAAATTCGACTGATGTTCTTCACTGACATCATCACAATGGTGAAAACCTGGAAATTGACGATTTTTCTGCCTAGTGCTACTACCGCACAGGGTCCAACAGTCTGGAAATTCACTTAAATAGTAACAGAAAGTAAGGGGAAAGGAAGAAGATTGATATGATTCAGAACGATCAAATTATCCGAAAAGTTGACGAATGTAGAGTGAAATCTTTTCGCGTTCATTACAAAAAAAGATTTCTAATTTATTATAAATTTGGCAAATTGTTGGATTTTGAAATGGGAAAAGCTCAATTTTAGTTTCAGTATAGACGAAATTAACTTTCTAACAAGTAAAATGTTCTTTATTTGATAGCACAAAGTAAATTGTGAAATAAATTGAACTAAAAACTTAACACTTATTTGTTAGAAGAAATAAAGAAACAAATAAGTATAAGAACAAACACAAGAACCTAGATAAATTCCCTTAAGGCAATAATTTCTATATCAACTTTACAAAATTCCAACAAATAACTAGACATTATGGAACATGACAATAATTGTTGTTCAAATTGTAAAAACGGAAATTGATAACGGTAAGCTTAAATACGACAATAATTCACTTCTTCAGATCACCAAAATCACCAAGATCTTCCATTTTGAGTAATGGAAAAACTACAAATGCTATCGAAATGCGGTTTTCACTGCTAGGTTCGTTATCGAAAAGTCTACAGAATGCCACAAGAGCACACAATGAACAAAGAATTGTCTGGAATATTGAAAGTCCTTTTGGCGCATCCACCAATTTTGCACGGAACTTTAAAGCCGAATAATCAAAAAACTATCAATGCAGAAATTTCTTCATTAATTATACAGTTAGTTTACACGGATAGCCAATTTACTTTGACAAATTCTTACTTCCGTTGTCGTTTTGACTGTTAAAATTTCACTTTATTTCTTTCGAATGCTTCATTTCTTTCAAACAATAACCAACGTTTCATTTTGCTGCCAGTTTCTGTTCTGTTCAATATTGATTTTAATTTTATTCAAATATTCTGCTCTTTTTCCATTTTCCATTTTCCAACTTTTCCTGTCATTTAGAATACTACTGCATTCATTCTTTTCCACAGTAATATTTATTTTCACACAAACTTTAAAAATTAGTATCCTGTTTCATATCTCTAGTTGAAATATATATTTTTTTTAACCAACAAAGCTATAGCAAGTGCTATGATGACTGTTATCTGGCCTGAATTCCTATTATGATAACCACAATTAGTGGTAGCTTATGTTGTATAGTTTCATACATGCAGGAGGTATTATTATAAACCGGCTGAGTTGCTATTTATGTACCGATATCCATCATACATATTCATTGACGAGAACAAGCCGAGTTTCATGTTTGATTTTGATAATCGCCATAAAATTAATATGGTAATGTTTATGACACATAACTTTAAATTTACGGCTCTGTCTTAATTTATATCAGAATTCTATATGAAATATTATCATTAATTTTTTTGTGGAAAAATTCTGTTTGTTTTAGGTTGGAGTCGTCCAAAAGCTAAAGATGATACAGAATCAAATGACAACGAATCCGAAATTGAGCCCTTAATCATTGACACTGGTCCATATTTTGATAAGACAGCATCAAAAAATGTAACAGCACTTGTGGGGAAGACATCGTATTTGAATTGCAGGGTGCGGAATCTCGGCAACAGAACCGTAAGTATTATAGTATAAAATACATAAACAGAAGAACATAGAGAATAGTCCATTAAGTACAGCTGGTGGACTACCATCAAGTTGATGGTCGGTTTGTTTTAACTAGAAAATCAAATGTTGGCCCATTATTTGGGTCAGTGGAATGACAGTGACAGGGGTGGATTATCATTATCTCGCGGCATCATTTCTGGCGGTTATTGAGGGGATGAATACCAGCCGCCATTTAGATGGATCATTCTCGTTGCCTTGACTTGGTGGAAGCGAACCCGCAACCAATAACACTTATATACCAAGTTGAATGAGTCGTTTTCAAACCAAATACGCTCTCAGACAAGGGGGCGAGAAAATACAGTTTTAGTAAATATTTTATGATGTTATGATAGAGGGTAGGCAAGTGACGTGTATTTTCAGTAATTAATAAATAGAAATAGCACGAAAATGAAAGAGTCTTGATTGTATTGATTACTGTCAATCCGATATTCTGTTATAGTTGTCTTGTTAACTCAAAAATGATGAAAAGTGACGGCTTGCTTTTATCTTCAATGTTTTCTTAAGCAATTTATCCCAGAAGCATGATACTGAATAATAATTTCAACGTAGATGTTTCAAAGAGTTTCAAAGACTAATTAATCCACCCTGAGATCATGTAACGCAAATTCGACTAAAACAACACAGCTGTTATTATCAATCAACCAATTTTTTGAAAATTCAGATCAATATTCACATTATTTGTCTCAATACTATCGCGCCTTTATTCTAAAAATTGTTACTGTATTGGGGATTTTAACATGACGAGTAAACATTTTTCCGTAAAAAATTCACGTTAAAAACAGTTTTCCAATTTATTATGACCGCAAATTGATTTAGAAAAGTGCCGCAGGATGCCTGTAGTAAAAATCGATTATCTCCCATGTCTCAACATCAATACCAAATAGAAAAAAAAACACTGAAAGAAAGACGATGATTGGAAATTGTTGTCACTTAATGGCTTCCACTTATTTCCTGGTGTTTTAAATAGCAAACTTGCTGCAGGAAATATACACACTCTAAGAGAGCTCAGCAGTAGTACTAACGGCCACTCTCCAAAAAAACAAAAACGAAAAGACAAGAGAAAAAATCGCTGAAATTTTCTTCTGAATGAGATGTGTCCTATGTTCGTCGAATAATAAATGTCAGATGACTGAGTTGCCTTCAAGTTGACAGAATACGACATATAAATTCTAACAAGTTTCAGTAATTTTTCTTTTACGAGGAATTCCCATTCTTTCTAAGCTGTCTATGAAAAATTGACGAAATTTTGCTGTACTGAAACTGTACTGAAACATTTAAGACTAATTGGATTCGAATTGAAATTCTCCACATCGCAGATAATTTATCTGATTAATCGGATAATTATTTGTACGAATTTATCCGTTATTGGATTAAATCGCTTTCAATTTGACGAAGAATTCTTTTAAAAGTATATTTATTTAATGTTTGAGTAAATATTGGAAAAAGTGCTGAAGTATTTTAGAAAAAATATTACCCTATTATCGTTTTTTTTTCCGGTTCCCTCCCTTTCTTCCTTTCTAGTTCAATTTTTGTGTTAATTAACAAAGGTCCATTCCAGTATGTATTCGTTTAAAAATATGACACAGTAGTTGAATTATTACTGGTCCGATATTTGGAATTGGTTGTAATATTTATGGCGATCTGTGGTCATCCCCAATGATGGCCAGCAATTTCCCATCATATCCTTTTTCCTGGATGTGGGAAGGAATGATCAGGATCAAGCCTACAGGCCTATCATTTGTCTTACTTGGCTAATGCACTGACTTATCGGTGGATGCTCAATCATGCAACAATTCATCCGGTTCGTACATTGAAGGGATCATAATGAATTTTTTTTTCTTTAGTGTCAAAGACAACTTTCAGGTTGTTGTTGTTGTTAAAAGGCGCTTCTGTCAACTTGATATCCAATTCAAAGTTTGAGAAAATCACGGATAAAAGTTTTTATTAAAACTTGAGTTGAGTGGGTGTAGAAATCCTCTAGTGCAAGTTTAATAATAAATGGATATCAAATAGAAAAATGTAATTTCTGTAACGATATCTTTACAGTTTTGTTAATATTTTTTACGTTTTATTGTACGTTTTAATTAAAATATTAAGCATATTCTTTACACAGATGTTTATATACATATTTATTTAAATAGAAAGAAAAAAAAAACAGTTGTGTATTTGAAATTCAAGTTTGATGTGAAAGACCGCCGGTGGATATAATTTTAAATTACATCAACAGAGCAAGATAATAAAAAAACAACACAGCAACAGCAGCAACAAAAATAAAACGAGTCGGAAACAACCCGTATTTTCCAGCAAAAATTCCAGTTTCTCCTTTTTCGGGGGTGATTTTGTCAATTTTCTAACAGTCCATATATTTATTTATTTATCGGAAACGTTTTTTTAAAAAAGTGAAAATAGGTTTTTTCTTAACGTACAAGAGTGTGTGTACTAAAATAGAAGTTGCCAACTTTTTATCCTGTCAACTTGAGTAAATCTCAAAATAAATACCAATATGTGTAGTTTATTGAAAAATTCGTCAAACCTACTGGAAATAGTCCAGAATTGTTTTTCTTCGCTCTGTCAGGGAAACTTTTTTGTTCCTAACCCACGTATTATTATTATTATTATTATTTTTGTTATTATTTACGAACAACTTTAGTGATGTCAAAAGTTGTCAGTGAAATCGTAAAAAGTCGTCTCCTTTTTTCGCCGTGTTGTTGTCCTTTATTACTGTTGTTGATGATAACTGCCACATTTTGCACAAAATTTACTCTATTTCTATTTCTGTGCCCCACATTTCATTATTTCTCTCTCCTCTCCACCCCTCACATACAGAAACAGATTTCCACATGCAATAAAATAATCATAAAATCATATAATGATATACTGGAAATTTCACCAACAATTCAAATCATAAATAATTAATCAAATCAGTTTGAATAACTGTAATAATAACAAGCTTATAACAATAAACATTTCCGTTTTTGATTAGAAAGGGGTCAGTATTGGACACAGTACTTTTATAGTATACCGGAAATTTCAATGGATAGAAATGAGAAATTGGGAGGAAGAGATTTTTGTTTTTTGTCCTCACTTGTTCTACGAAAATGAAAAATCTTGACGCCAATATGTTACCAGATGAGATTCGTTCAATTTTCTATTAAAAAACAAATCTGCTCTTGGATTTGTATTGAATTGAAGTGATGCCATATTGGTGTGTATTAGCTGAATGAATAGAACCAGATAGACGATAGAAAAGATGCTCCACAATGATATTTGATTTTTTTCTTTTGAGCCTAATTTCTATACCGAAATATTATGGAATTATCTGTTCTATATAACGAATAGACATATTTGGACTTTTTTTTTAATTCTTCAATTGTAATTTTTAGAGAAAAAACCCAGAAAGAGATGAATGGATTGGGGGCAGATTTAGGAAATTAGTAACAACAAACGACAGTGGATTTACGTAACTTGCATAAAGACAATGCCTCTCTGTGGTGTTCTGGAATCCTGAAAATCTATTTATTCCTAAAAGCTCATTTGAATTCGTGCACACCCACGTACATACATTAGACAGTCTTTTAGTCTTTTTTACAATTTCTCAACTTACATATTTATACCATCATATAGATACAGGTGGAGACCATTTTTTGAAGGAAACAGCCACTTTAATATACTTACAAATAAAAGATAGGTATAAATAAAAAGATATAGGTACTACGAGACATATAATAAATGTACGGTTCCGAGATGAAATTGAATGAATTTGTGGCATAATTTCAAGAAAATATCTAGTGTAATATCGTCAATTTTTCTAATGGATTTGAGCGTATTTTGAATACGTTAAACATTTATTAGTAATGGTAAGAGTTTTCAATTATCAAGGAAACTTTGTTTTAAAGATACATACACAGAACAGGATGAGGAGCCAAACTAGAATAGAAGGAGATTTCGGTTGAAATTTCATGTTTATTTGTTTGAACTTGACCGAAACTTCTCTACTTTGTAGTAGTTGTTCGTATAATTTCCACAATATTCTGCTTGAATTGTTTCAACTGTGTGTTTGGCATATTAAACTCTGGAAACTTGCATCATATGCAAATAACTATCAAAATGTCTCTATTCACGAATAGATAATTTCAATATTTTTGTCATTCCATAGATACATATTCTATATATATTAAATTGATGTACACATGTGTACATACTAGATATGAGTGTCCATAATTCAAAGCATGCGATTTGTGGGTTGAGATTGTTGTATGTTTATATGAATTTTGAATATGAAAAGCATAATCTTGAAATATTACATCGTATTGTCGTATATTGACATAAAATTTAAGTCGGTAACGTGTAGGTTTCCTAAATTTTACCAATAACTTCAATTCTATATATTTTTTATTTGGAGAAGACCGCCACTGTGCTGGTAGCAACTTTCGAAATGCATCTGTAAAAATATTAGTCTGTTTTTGTTATGACCGTGATTTTCGATTTAGTTGACTTTACAGAAACGGCAAAAACTAAGAAAAATAACCATAGAATTGAATAATAGAATCTTATGGCTTTGTTGAACAAATATTTTCTAACAAAGCTTGAATAAAAGTGGATTTGAAAATAGCACTAAAGAGCTTTATTTCATCTTTGTTTAACCATTCTGTACTATTCAATGATTTCTTTTCAAACATATATTTCTAATACGACGTTAGAGCTTAGATGATAGGTACATAAACATCCATCAAATGTCTTTTGCAATTTCGTACGACGCATATGAGCTTTTAACTAACCTCAGGGCCAAAAGTCAAATGGGGTTAGTGGATTTCTGTATCGACTCCAACTATTTAGACGAAACTGTTGGTTGTTATGATGGGAATGTGTAAGTGTTCTCCGTAAATACTAACAAATTTATATCTTTTGTTGTCTGAATATATCGATAATAAGCATTATGACTGTTATGTATAGTTCTAGTAACTCATGCAATTTTGTTGACATACCCTAGATCTCCGATCGTTGTTGGTTGAAAACACTGGAAAACTCAATTCTATATCGATAGTCAGGTTCGTTCATGACACTGTCATCGAACTGGAATGCAACATTTTCTATTTATGCGTTTCTAGTGTCTGTAGAATAAAATGATTGTAATAAAAACTTAAAAATTCCAGCATTTATTGTTTTTTATGTCTACCGGTTCAGAATTTACAAGAGAGATTTAACAGGAAATTGAATTTTGTACAAACAAATTATTAAACAAATTCTATTATATGATGGTATGCTCAAGTACATTCTGTGTTGTACTTTTTGTATGTATAAGTGGAAAACTGAAATGTTTTCAACGAATTCTATAATGTTATGCTATAATCAATTCAAATTTATGTTGAACTATTATTATAACTCTATGTTTATGTTGGAAAATTAATCAATTTCCTCATGGGTACTCTCATATATTAATATTTAATCCTCTAACCAAAAGTTTATTCCAATCTGTTTAGTTCATTATAATCTTATTCAAATTTATTTGTTTACTGATCTTCAGTTCGCGTTTTTTTTTTGTACACTTACTTGGTCGCTCCGAATAACAAAATAGAACCCACTTGAGCTTTGACATCTTCGCTTTAGTGGCACATTCCCCTTTACACTTATTTATTCTAAACGAAACGAACGAACGAGTCAGTAAAAAAAAGACCTACCGTGACTTTCATAAATTTCAGCTTGCAATACTAGTATCTAGTAGTTGGATATATATATAGGGAAACTCAGACACTACCACCTCCTTTATCAGGAAAACACTCTCTCTGTACGACTGAAATGCAGTATATTATATGAATGGAAGTTGGGTGCCTCAGGAGTGTGTCGTAAACGTATTTAACGGCATTTCGTGACCTATAAAGTAACTGAAACAGTCGTAGTAATGGATATACTGGCGCCTCTTCTACAATAGGGTTGCTTTTGATTCGTGACGGATGAGATTGGCGTCGATCAAAACACCTAATTTTATATATTATTTATAGAGCTTTTGAGTTGTGTTTATAGTCCTCTAGAATGATGGAATTGTCGTTTTTGCGAATTTTACTAATATTTGCATGATGTATTTTGTGAAACATTCTTGTTCCACTGATCTGACTTAATTAATACCGTCTAACAATAAGTCTAAAACTGTGAGCTCTTCACGATCGGTCTTATCTTATTTGTTGTTATTGTTGTTATTGTTGTTGTCGTTGGTTACACGAACAAATAACTCCGACAACGTCGTAATTATCATGAATCTTTCCAATCTTATCACATTCTATTCCACTCTGTTATTTAATAAAGTCGATTCATCATTACTATCATTACGAGTGCTATAATTATTGTATTATAGTCGGTACTTCTAGAAAAGTAATGAACAACAAATGATGATTATTTACTTGTCTCAATAAGACATTGTTATGCCGTTGAAAATTTAAATAAAACATCAATAGCAATAACGAATTGAAAGGAATCTTATTAGTTTCTTGTCGTTTCAGTAGAGTACTCATATAGTTAGCAACTCATTATATTTAGAAAACTTGAATTCCAACAATTCAATTATGTCTCGTTTGTAAACTGGATAACTTGCAATCAGTACAAGAAAGGATAATAGACAGACAAAAGGAAAATGACTTGAAACACTCCAATAAATTTTAAGTTTGATTAAAAAAAAAGTAAAAATAGTGAGATGTAATTCTAATTTACAAGGAATTCATATAGGAAAATGCCGGAATATGTTTGGTTAGTCGTAAAAAGTATTAGCAGATTGATCGTATCTTGAGAGAGTTGGGGAAATCTGGAAAACGTTGATATAAAATTTTTTTACAATCATTCTGTATAATAGATGCTTTTAGTGGCTATTGAAAAAAATTATTTTCCTTTTGTAACACTAGGTTGTTTTCTCGATTCAATTGACTAATAGCGTGGAAAGTCCCTCTTATATATACGACAAATTTCCCTTAAATGATGAATCGTTATTTACTCTCTAGAGACAATACTGACAATTTTCCTAATAATTTACAAAATCAACTAATCAATAAATAAATAAATAAAAGTTTGAAACATATTATTCAACTCCAATATGTTGTTCTATGTTTAAAATTTCTAATTTAGTTTTGTTGTACAATTATAACAATATCGTCTAGAAACTTTCTATAGGTTGCTTGTTACAAACGTACAAGTTAACTACATATTTCCCACAATAAAGGTCCGCAATAATGAAGTTAATAAAATTGAAATTGACGTAAAGGAAATCAAGACCAAGATAGATATATAATACTAGAAAAGCTATTACTGGTATCATGTATTGTTGATGTAAACGATATGATAGTATAGTGTCTTGGAACTAAAAGCTCCATTTTCTTCTTCTTGTAAAATTAACTTAATTGATTTCGTTACAGTTGTTGCAAGAGAATTATAAAGTTGTAAAGCTTTTATCGTGTCAAAATGCATACAACAAAGATGGGATAGCGAAACTGAAGCTTTTATTAATTTTCCTATTTATGTGTTATTTTAGAATTTGAATGCATTCAACAAACAAAATCAATTTATAATAAATTTCGACTAGAACGGTGGCTGATATTCAAATAAAACTCTACATTACAAATCAACATTTATATAATTGATGTGACAGCTATAAATTGAATTTAATAATATCAATGTGAACTTTTTCAATTTTAAAAGCACTAAATTAAACCTTTCGCTGTCTGATTGAGACATGAAGACCTGAAAAGTGTGATTTAAAACCGAATGGTCGTTTGAATTTAAATATTTCACCCAAAAAAAAACATGCAGATTCACCACAATTTCAATTATTATTTAAAAAAACTTTAAAACTATATTGCTTATCTTTTAAATTTAATGGTAATATACGACTTACTGGCCATTGTAAATCAGTGGTTGATTCGCAATTCCGGTATACGGTAAGGTCGACGGAAATGTCAAACCCTTATCATTGGACGATAAAAATTCTACCTAATTGTCAGTAAAACTGACTACCCTCATTATTACACAAATTCTTGAATGGATATGGTTGAATGCATCTATATAGTACAAATATACTTCCCCCATCTAACCGGCGACATTTATTATTAATATAACGGAATCAATTTGTCTTGTTGTATGATTAATAGAAAGACGACATTCTGGATGGGTGTGAACGGTTTTCTTCTTATAATGCGATCTTGACATTTCCCATTTTTATATAATAATAAGCAGACAATTCAGAGATGCGGATTGACAAACACAACCAAATTCATCAAATCTATAATAATATTATATATAGGATATCTAACAATAAATAGGATAAAGGATGGAATTTGGATGTTTTTAATAAAACTCCTTTTTGATTTTCTATTCTGTTTCACTAAACAATAACTGAAATGAGTCGTGTTTGGTCGATTTTCATAAAGTGTTTTTCTTTCTTCCTCCAGAACAGAAATACGGGCGAAAATCTATTTTGTAAACAATCCTGATATCATAATCAAGGACTTGACTAGCATAAATCTAATTAAGTTTCTATTACAATTATGTTCAGATATCGGCGAAAGGAGCCTTATTTCCAAGTGAATAAATGAATAAATAAGTAAACAAGTATCTATTGTTTGTGTTCTGAATAACTGGAGTGCAAAAATTCATGCTGCATTTTGTTTGTGCAATGCTATTGGTGTGAAAGGTGTGTTTGTGTGTATATCAATTTTATTCCACCCTTTACGAATCGTCAAAGCTATTGTTTGTTCAATTTTCCGGTATTGTTTCATGTGTAAGGTAGATAAAACTTTGATACATTTTTATTTATACGACTTTATTCACATACCTATACCTACATACATATATCTTTTACAGTTTTATGAAATGGGAAAAGTTTAACAATTTCCAATGGTAAAAATATGAATCTATTTCGGAAAATTGATCAATTTTATAATTCTGTATGAGATATATCCTCCTGATTTCAAATCATAATCTTACGGTCTCATGGTTCAACATCAATTTCTCTTAATGTAATCCAAAATTTACAGGGATTCCTTATAGATAATTATTATTCATTTATAGACTGTATAATTCGTAATATAAACTTATCCTTAATTTGGCTGTACTGGATGGGATTTGTGTTTGTTTAATTCGATAAAGTAATAGACATAACTATGCCGGTACGTTAACTATTCATGAACACCAACTACTTTCCCCAAAATCTGTCCAAATTGAATATAAATAATCATTTTGAACAGTGCCGGACTGGCCAGGGGGATTTGGGGAGATTTCCCCCGAGGCCAATGATTTTTTGGGGCCAAATAGCGATAATATTTTGAGTTTTTTTTTCTTGATCAACTGATTACAAACTTGTAACAACAAAGGACCATTATGCAACTGTATTTCGAATCAAAAGTCGTAGTGTATTTAGAACTTACCCTTTAGATGATACCCTCTCCGATAAGGTTGTGCAGTCCCCAACGCTGATCACCGTGCATGGTTGGTAGTCCATTTATAAAACACACGATTACTCAATTTCATCCCGGCTTTCGCCCTGATTTGCCTCCAACACACAATCTTTAAAAAGTTAGGTTTATCTTTTAACTTGGTAGTTTCTAAAATCTTTGATATTGACTCATTGATGTCTTAAAATGAACTGATTAGAAAACATGTAACAACAAATTAGACAAAGGACATTATGCAACTTTATTCTGTATGTATTGTTGTTATCAAAACCCAAAAACTTGTCTGTATACGTGTTTTGTCCTATTGTGTTGTAAAGTTTTAATTCGATGTAAGAGCTATCTAAGCACTGCGAGACTGGATAGGAGCGATATGGGGAGATTTGCTTCGGGGCCAAAGGGTACCTTTTTTTTGAAGAGATACGCTCCTTTCTTATAAATTCCCCCGATGCCAAGGTAAGCCAATCCGGCCCTGATTTTGAATAAGAAGTGTCTATTAAAATATGACATTTTTGGAAAAAAAAACTATGGACACATTACAAATTTATTCGGATCTAATAATAGAAGAATTTTTTGTGTTCCTGTAGATTGATTCGATAAGGATCTTGATTTGTTGTTGAACAAAATATGAGTCTATGATTTTTCTGTTGTTAACAGGTGTCATGGATTCGTCATCGTGATCTTCATCTGCTCACTGTAGGCAGATTTACCTATACCTCGGATCAACGTTTTACAAGCATCCATAATCCTATGACTGAGGACTGGACACTTCAAATTAGATATCCACAACGTAGAGATAGTGGTGTTTATGAATGTCAAGTTGGTACAACACCACCAATAGGATTTTCTATGGGATTATCGGTTGTAGGTGAGTTTCTGGTCTTAATATTAATGAGACATAGTATTTTGATACATTACCAGGTCTATACATGTATGTAGATAACGTTCTGGACTAAATTTTGCAAAGCTTTCAAATACCCTGCAAGGATGTAGAGGTTTTTAAAACATTACAGAATTGCCTCTTATTAGTGATTATGATTGTCACAAATTATTTAGCAACTTGCCCGCCACTATTATGGATTGTTTTCAAAAACATTCCATTACTGTTGAAGATGAATATAATCCAACAAAAATAGTGGTGAATTATTAGTTATTGGAACATAGTTGAGACTAGGACTGAATTGTGTTGGAAAGGAAATAATTTAGAAAGTTGAACGTAACAGAATCTAAATACGACACTTTCCCATAATTTCACCTGAAAATTGAAATTGTTTTGAGTTCGAATATATACCACTGATAGAGAAAAATCTATTTACGATGATAACTACGTACAACCGTGGCAACTAGGTCACTTTTTAAAGGGAGATTTACGATAGAATGTAATGCATTTTATTGTGGTCAACAATTTATGTATCAGTTTTGAATCAGTCAATTTGTAAAGTTGTGGCTATTAAACGAGTTGAAAGCTTCAATTTTCTTTTACACTATGCAACCACATTTCCCACTATTTTTTCAAAAAGTTTAAAATTTATATTATCAGATATCCTATATTTCTTGTAGATTTATCAGTTACGGTATTACAACCCTCTGGTATTTGTGAATTATTCAAGCATTATAAATTGTTGCTTGTAGTACATAGATAATTTTAATATAATGGAATTAAGCCGTCTTTTTCGTTTACTTTTTAATATTAATCTATATTCGCTCCTTTGAAGCGACTATGACTGGTTCTATGATTAAATTTTTTAATGTGTAAATATTTATTTTACAATCTACATTACACTGCTTGTAATTACTTTAAAATTAAATAAAATTAATTCCTAATTGGACTTTCAATTTTTAAATATAAAATTTTCAGTATTTTTTGATCTGTTTCTGTTCTCGTTCTGTTAAAAAAACCTATAGAAACGCTAGAATTTATCAATGACGCACGTATAAAGGGAATTGTAAAAATTGAAATAGCACATTTCAACGAATATGTTTGGTTTCTTCTTGCCAGGATTTTATCGCCTGAAAATTGTCAATTCACACTTGGTAAAGGAATAAATTTGCTTCTATACCTACGAGGTTTTTTTTTTTGAAATAGATTTTTATTAACAGCATTTTTCCGTTCAAATGACTAAATTTATATTAGTGAAACTAAATGCTTCGGTAATCAGTTATAATTCGTTGAAAATTTCTGTTCCTATTTTACCTCCATTTAATCTTTATTACAGTTTGCATAATTACCTGTAAAGAGAATGTATAGAATTTGTTAGAACCTATGTGATAAGCTTTCTGTGTTTACATGTAACGAAAGCTGCTTATATTCTTCTTAAAAGCTCTATTCAACCATTTACTTGCTAATATTATCCTTTTGCGGATCTCTCAAGAGTTACAACTGATAAATATTCAAATGTGATCTTTTGTACAACGAATATATTTATTATTATTGCACAAAGCTGTAATTATAATAAAATGCTTCGTTAGTTGAATTGTAAAATCCGAAATTCAAACTTAAAGTGTTTCTGTCGATTGAAGTTATGTTTATACAGAGAAAATTTTGGGAGCGAATTAAAAAATACATTTGAAGTCGGTTATAACGGCATCACTGTTTTCTAGATCCATTGGATGTCGTTATAAACAAGTTCCACTGTACTAAATTCTATTTTGAAATTTTCTTGCTTCAGAGGGCAAGATGATATATAGAGAAGTTTTCATTATGTTCGTGGAAATCGATAAATAATTAACAGGAAGTACCAACAATTTAGAACTAATCTTTGATTTTTATTCTTCCAGTTAATAAGTAATATCGCAAAATTGCTGCAATTATTTATTTTCAAATGTAGTTTTAATTCTGGAAAATAGCACTATTCTACTATGCAGCAAAATTACAAAATTCCAAACAGTCGCCTCTACGAATTTACCATTTATTTTTCAAATGAAAATTGCAATTTCCACATATTGCAGTCTCTAGATAATTGAAACAATTTCTAATAAACTACTAATTTATTTCTTGCTTTTTCCTTTCCTTTTTGGTTAACTCTTTCTTGTTCCAATCATTTTGCACGTGCTACTATACTAGGTAGCAGTTTCATTTCTATACAGAGACCACAAAATGAATTCGTTTAAATGGAAATAATTGCAGTTTGCACTTTGTAATTAAAGTAGAAACGGAATGGATAATAGTGCCATCATCTTGTAACAAAGGAACACATAAAATGGGGGAAAAACGACTTAATTTAAGAAAAATGACAGCATTGTCATGAATTTGTGGTTCGTTAATAAGTGTAAGACTTTATCGTTTAATTGAAATTTTGCTACTACTCCGGTCTTTGCTGATAATCAACAAAAAAAAAATCGGAATGTAGGTCTCTTTGAAGAAAATCTGTCAAAGCTAGTAATGTAATTTACTCTTTTTTTTCGTTGTCTTCATCTGGAAATTGGTGTACGCCCTAAGGCTTATTTGTCTTATATATTTTTTAACTATAGAACAGGTACCACGAAAATTTTTTGATGTGAGAATTTGTGGAAGTTGTCGAATATGTTTTGTGATAAGAAATTAAATAGCTTATGGCGGCATTGACATAGGATATAGGTACAGTATGTTCCATCGAAATAATTGTTTTTTCGCTAATATAAATAAAATTATTAACAAACATATACTCCTACTTTATTTATAAAACACATAACTATTATGGCTGAATACAAAAATATATGAATAAATATTATTATTTGGTGAGTTCCATTTGCGATTATTTACTAATTTCTGAATGGCAAGTAAATAAAATAATAAAATAAATGGCTGCATCAGTTCAGAGTTGTTATAATACTTTCCATTAAATAACAGAAATTTGAAGTTGTGTTTTTGTTATAAATGTTAGGTGAGTGTCCTTTATATATATATAACCGACAAATTCATTTATGAATACGTCCTCCGGATGCAAAATAAGTACAAATTTAACTATTTTATCCTGAATTCTGTTATATAATAATACACGTATAATTAATTTTGAGTTAACCGAGCTGGAAAGTGTGAAATTCTAGAGAATATATATAGGAATGAATTTTGGTGGATGCGCCACTAGGGAATGATATTTTATCACATTGTTCACGAATTTTTCTTTCTCGCTTGTATCTTGTTTATTTATCTGTTTTATGTTTGTGAACTCGAATAATATCAAACACATGCGTCCTATTTTTATTATTTCCTATATGAAATTTTCCTATTTTAATGACAGAAAATCCCCCGATTCGATGAATTTGTATCAAGCTAGATAGTTGATAAAATTGGGTACCTCTTGAATACCGTTTGGTAAGGATAATAAAAATCAAAAATCTCTGAAATTCGAGAAAATATTTCCCATAAGTTCAAAAATATGAGAGAAATCCCTGCAACATCCAACCATAATCATAACCACAAAAATAAACGATTAATGCTCTGTTCCTGGACCCTTCCTGATAACCATCAGTACTACAGCCGTATCAGTAAGAGTCAATATTTCACTCATGGAAATGTCTCGCTGAATTCTCAAGTTGGCCTACGTATTGCGTCCCAGAAACTATCCTGAAACGAATAAAACTTTTCAAGTCTGTCAACTTATGTTGAAAGACGTAACGTTTTTGCGAGATTATCTCGCTCCCGTTCTAAAGAATCAATCAATTCTCAAGAATTAATTCTAACGTCTGTCGACGGGAAAATTAATTTTTTTTTTGTCGTTAGTTCGAATCGTCGATTTTTATTTTTTAATCAAACACCTATCGCTTTCGGTATTTTTTTTCTTTGAGAGTAAAAATTTGTATTCATCGGAAGTTTCATCATTCCTGTACCATCTGCAGCCACCTTGTGTAAGACAGTATTAATCGCGACCGTATTCTAAGTGAAGGCAATTTGGGAAGTAACTTTGATTTATCGTCAACATCTCGCCCCCTTACCGTCTTTTGGCATTTTCAAGAAATAGAAGGATTGTGTGAACATGGCTGCCATAGAGTTTGGCGTCTTCTTTAATTTCTATGCTAATTTGACAGGTTCCTTTACCAAACAAATTACTAGGAATTTTTCCAGTTATAAATTAATGATTTTTCAAATACATAGCCAGTCTAGCATAGACGACAGTTTTAACATTAAAGACAAAGGCAAGATATTTTATAGAAACGACAAACTGACACATGTGGCTCATTTGCATCGTTACATTCTATTAACCAGCAAGTACTTTTCTCGCTACTCGCCTCATTACACAAAATTGCTTCACAAAGCCGTAACCATCAAGTACGGGCGTTGTAAAGAAAATGAAGTCGGTCAATCTTGATGGAACAATTCCAAAAACTTGTTTGTTGTTGTCTTGTTTTTTTTTTTTTTTGATTCACTTAACTGATTTAAAGAATAATCCCAACGAAATTGAATATTTCACCTGAAAATCTCTCATCATTTAGGAAACAGTTCGCATACAATAGTTACCGTAATTGTCTGTCTGTAACCGACTTGTCTTGATGGTAATTTGTGAAAATTCAAAACCTAAACCACTATGTATCTAGTCGGAAAGTTTTAATTAATTCCACTTTGGAAATTGCCGGTGTTTCTTCTTCGCAGCTTTTCATCACACACACCCACACACCGGTTAAAGAAAAGGCCTCTAATTGAGACAAAAATGCTAGTTTCCAGATAGAAGCAAATGAACTCTCTTTCATCTTTTCATGTTTTAATCTACACATAGTACGTGTACACTATTTTGTCGTTTATCTGTTGATATTTATGTACCTAATTGTTTGTCGTATTGTTACAGAACCTATTACAACTTTGCTTGGAGGACCGGAAATGTACATCAACAAAGGCAGTACAATGAATCTGACTTGTATAGTGAAACACAGTCCTGAACCACCGCCTTCCATCTACTGGACACACAATTCAGACGTAAGTTGGAAGAAAATCTAAAAACACTTTAAAAACGAAATTATAGAAACTAATTGTAAGTTAGAACTTCTTTCAAAACAAGCAATATTTCAGGAAAATTGTCAGTTAAATGATTATGCTTATTATTATCATGATGATAATAAAGCCAGAATTTGGGAAGATTGATGGAAATTTCAATAAGAAAGCTCGTAGTAGGAACTTTATTGAAATTTTACAGGCGTCATGAGTTGTTTGAAAGGTTCCTTGTATAAAATTTCAAGAAACATCCAAAAGCGTTCAGTCTGTGGAAGAAATTCGAACATTTTCAACAATTTTGACGTTTTTCTAGATTAGTAAATTATCAAGAAATGTCATTATAATAGCAATTCCACAAGTAAACTATTTTCAAAATTACAGGGAAAAAAAGACTAAAGATTAGACTGAATAGACTGGCAAGTCTCTTTGTTATCAGTTTTCAATCAAACGATACAATTGATATTGTTGGAACCGTCTTAGTCTTTTTGTTTTATTCATTGCGTCTTTGATATTCAAGGATTCGAAATTGTATGGCTCACTTTTGAGGAAGCTTTTGTTAAACGCTCAAGACTTATTATTATATTTATTATAATACATATATAAAAAATGCTGATAATACGTAGATAATAGCAATTATATATAATTAAGAGCTTAATTAACTGCAAAAAACACATCCCAAGTTAAGTAGCTTTTAAATCCTTTAAAAGAGAATGCGATGGGAAAGATCGATAAAATCCCTCCAGAAGTAGAGCAGTGATTTCCTATTGTTGTATAATAATTCATGACATACCTAAGAAATTTGTCTGCAATGTTGACTAAAGTTTCCGTTTCTACAGAAATTGTCGAATAAAGCACGTAAACAAAATAATAATAATAATATGAGTACAAATGAAATGTTTGGCATGTCTCAGAATCTAACAATCTACTGCTCTATTGATTTCTGTTCCTGTTTTGTCATCGCTTCTGATGTGATCCTTTTAAAACAAGTTGCAATTTATAGAAACCGACAAAAAAGATGATGACAAATTGTCAAGTAAAGCTTCCATTTTCATCAAAACTCATAAGTCAAATTAATGTTAGACTAGTAACAAGCGAAATAACAGTAGATTGCAGTATGTCGCTTTTGATATCATCGAAAATTACTTTAGATGTACATAAAAGGTTATATCTAACAATAGCAAAACAGCTATATCGTAGTACATAAAATGTTGGGGGCTATGTATCATGAGAACACCCTACATTTTCCGTTGACCGACGATTGAAGACACAGACAGAGACAACTATAGAACGAGTCGGGGTTGTTTTTCTTTCTTTTTTCGTTCGGTGCCGCCGTCAAGAAATTTTCCTTGTTGCTACAGGCAGTAAAAACTTCCAAGACAAGATTGAAAAGGCTGCCATATTTATGTTTATCTTGGAAAAGCCTACAGGGATTACAGTGTTGTCTATCTATGAACCGAGAGGAAGGGGGATAGGAGCAGTGGAAAATTTTCTAGCAACTTTTGGTATGGGTTTTATGGGAATAGTTTAATTTAGTTGAAGATCTTTAACGGTATAATAAAACCGGAAATAATGATTTATAAAGAGACATTTTCCCCGAAAAAAAGCTCACCTGGAAAAGGGATGATGGATTATCACCAGTTTGATATGAAGTGTTTTTTTTTTCGTACACCTATGTATATGTACGTTTTTTGTATATTACATATGTGTAAGTTATGAGGAAAGCGTCAACAAATTACATTTACACTCTAAACATTAATCAAAATATGTTTTGTTTGAATGACAAATAATAAATATTGCCTTGCATTATTTGTATTAAAGAATGGACAAATTAAATTGGCGAAATAATGTCCTGATAATACAATAAACAAAATTTTTGTACAATATCCAAATCAATAAGCATTCTGCTATTATTAAATCAGTCGTACATAATTTAATTGTCATCCTGAATCTTGACATTATTGCAAGTCGCGTGTACATTACGGCTGTAGCATTATTGAACAATCTATGTTGCACGATCCTCGCCATCGTCAACTGTTCAACTAATTAACCAACAAAGCTAATATTCTAGGTGTCTTATAGTTTCTGACAATCACAGTTTAATCCTGCTCCTAGTCTGCTGGTTTCTAAATACAATCATCCTCGATCAATTCAATTAGTAGTAATAATTAATATTACTTTCAAAATTGTATTTATTTAAATTATTTAATTGTCTAAGAAATCTAAATAGCTCCTTTTTAAATATGAATTTATTCGTATTTGGGCTTCGTGACTGCGAATGGATAGATCTAATTTTGATAAATATGCCGACAGTGAAGCCATGTCCGAGCACAAATAATGTAGACGATTTTTGAGAAATTTCTTAAAAGAATGTAAAATGTCAAAACTGTCCTTAGTGGAATGTACAGCAACGTTTCATACTGCAATTTGCCATTAATCATAGACAAAGTGGATTGGCTCTGTCAACAATGTTAGATAAAATGACTTGCTAAGAGTAATTCGATGTTGTTGCGAGAACAAAAATTGATGTCCATCATTATTACATGAGCTGTTTACTCGAAAAAAAGCCTGCATTGTTAATAAATCCAGATCATTCATAAAATTCTACTTGTTTCTTATGAATAATCCAGGAACAACACTGTTAATTCTACACGAATGATGGATAGTCTGCTAATAATCGGCGGGATTCTATGACAAAGTCATTGTCATTGTTATCTTAGGTTGCTGACTGTTGAGGACTTTGGTATTCTCTATGTAGTCCTCGTTGAAGGTCAGCTGCCGAACTGCCAATGGGTGGGGAGACCGTTCATGAAGACATAACGAGGACTTGCTTACAGAATACCGTTTAACTGCTAAAATAGTCCTCGTTGATGATATAACGGTAGCAACGATTTGGTCGAGTATACAACAGATTATTTTTCATTTTAGACCCTCAATTACTAGGGGTGGGTTTGAATTATTTTTGGAAAAACCGGGTAATATTTATTGTTTACATTGGCCAATCAATAATTGTGTAATATAATATAACGAACACAGCTACCCACCGTTTTATCAACCATAAAATAAATGAAATTATTAGTCACAAGGGAAATCTAATCTGTTACAGGGGAGATACTTTCTTAGTTAAAGGGTAAATGGATGAATTGAAATTTAGTTTCCTTTTCTCGCTCACTTAGAAGAAAAAAAATGTCTCAATAAGAAACATTGAGATAGAAAAGAATACAAATCTCTGAAAATTCTCTTTTGACGACATAGTTCCTAAAATTTTGATAGTTGAAATAAAATTTATATTTTATTACGAAACTTTAAAATCCTTCATTTCTAAACAAACTTGTAAAAGTTTATGACCATATTTGAAATATTTGACAAATAGATTAGATGGATTAGCGACAAAATTTCAATGGTAGGATGTAGGTCATATTGATTAGAGATGAAGATTAGATAATATTGAATTCTATAGAGGATAACACGGAACGAACATTTGTACCAATTAAATTCAAGCCAAATAATAAGAGAACTGAATGAAACTATTAATTATTTACAGGAGACCACATAACACATATATTTTACTTATTATACGTTATTTGTAAGCACAATTGTAGCTGTTTTCTGCTATATAGCCAGTTTCAATTTATCAAAATTTACCTGCGAAATATAACCCCCAAAACTGGGTGGGATAGCTGAGCACGCCTCAGACAATTTCCAACTTTAGTTGGAACAAGCTTAACATCTGAGAAATAAAGAATGTTCCATCGAAACTTCCCCCGTCATATCAGTACAACTGTTATTCCTTCGGTACTTATTAGTTACAAATTATTTCCTATAATTATCAAATATTCAGCGTAAAAAGTGAAATAATCAACTGAAAGTCAAACCAAACTAACAAGGAATCACAGCAAAGTTCAACTAAGTAAACTAAGTCATTAATTATTTATGTTAAGTAATGATTTTAATACAAATAGAGGAAGAGTTAGTAAAATAACTTGTATGTGTTCGGTTTACTTGAAACTAGTAAAATAACGATGAATTTGCATTAAACTAAAACTTAACGAATTTCATGCATAAGTTCCTGAATATTAACCGACAGATTTTCAATTTATCTTCAACAGAAGGTTCATATTTCCCACCTCCCGCCGTCACTAATTCAATTTTAATGTTACATAAATCGTTACTGAAATAAACTAATCATTATTCTTCCAATCTTATTTGAATTGTCTTGTTTACTTTTAAATTGTTAATCCCTTTCGGATGGAGTTAGTCAGGCCAACATTTAAAATAAAAATTCCATTTAATTCTTGTTACCTTTTTTTTTGTTAAATACTTATATAAATTTTACGTACGTAACGTTAAAATTCTCTCTACATTTCAGGAAATAAACTATGATTCTCCAAGAGGTGGTGTTAGTGTTATCACAGAAAAGGGTGACATCACAGTCAGTTATTTGCTAGTCCAGAGGGCCAAGGATTCAGATTCAGGGAAATATACATGTAATCCCTCGAATGCAAACCCCAAAACACTCATCGTACATGTACTGAATGGTAAGTCACATTTATATATAAATTCTACCATGGAACGTTGTATTATAATGCAATTTCAAAATTCTCAACATTTACAACTTGTATTGTAAATTATGTTGGTACATGGAAGTTTTACGACAAGTTTACTTAAAAATACACTATTTTTTTTTTCGTGTTAAATTAAAACTATAAAGGATGAAATTTAATGCACATGTTTGTATATTATTATAATAATTTTAAAAACATAAATTACTTTGTAGTGCCTGAAATTAGATTTAGACGCCCACTCCATTACAAGAAAACTGTTGTAAATAATATTATAAAGGAAGCCACATAAAAGCTTTTCCGCTCCAGGTGTGCTTTGGCGCCCCTTCACTTACCAAAGGAAAACACTGTGTATGTATAGTATGTATACATATAACGGATCCGCTATAAATAATAATCTAAATCATAAATTAATTCCACTTAAAGAATATTAATTTAAACTGTGGTGAAAAGGGATATTGTGTCGAATTGTGTCGAAAAGTCGGTTTTGTGTCTACGTTTTCCAAGCAAATAAGTGTTTCAATTGGAAGATTTATCATATGTAAAGGACAAATTTATTTTATAATATCGTTCTAACTACTGATGTCAGCACTATTGTTCGTCAGCTAGCTAGGGCGAATACCAAAAAAAGGGTCAGACAGAATAAAACAAGACCAAGCAAAACTAGACTTTGTTATACTATATGGAATTGATATGAAATATGGAGTACAATCACAAAAAGCGGAAATGTGTAAATTTATCGTTTTGTTACAGTTTTGTCACTAGTTTTCGGTTGTTTTTTTTTCAATATTTTATTTAAACAGAGCTTCAACTTTATAGATAACTTCTAAATTGACTTGATGTGTAGTGTTTTCAAGTTTCGAAAAGTGAAAGTCACATACACATCCACATACATATATATATTCTGGCAGAAATCCCATATGTCCTATCTCGATAATTTCCAAACTTGTGATATCTTGGAAGTTTCACGCAACTGCTATCTATATAGTATAGGAGGGTATATTAGAGAAGTTTCTTATTTTCGTTGAGTGAATTTCAAATATAATTTGTTTTATCTTTGATACAACAAAAATAATTTGTTTGTCATATTATTATCATCATTATTATTATTATTATTATTATTGGGGGTAGAAAAGTCTGAAATTGTATTCAAAATTACCAATTAGTTTTTACATGCAAAGGGAATTTTTGTGAAAATCTTCAATATTTTACGCAACTGGAGCATGATATTAGATGGTAAAGCCAAAATGAATATTGATGAGTTAAGGGTTGGTCGGGTAAATTAGTAATGTCTCCATTTTACGTATTCTACCGACAATAATCCATATTTTTATTGGGGAAAAGTTGATATAAAATTTTTACTGGTTTTTATAATTATTTGAAACTCCCCCATCTGTCAATCTACATGATATCCCATCAAATCTATCTCCGATAAGAATCAACGTTTTAATTTTTTTTTTTGGAAACGGGATGGACATGACGGTCCCCTTGTAGTGCGTTTACATCATAAAAGCACAACATATTCTTTATGCAAGTGACCTATTATTTTATCGATTGATAAACTAATTTTAGTTGAGCCCTCATAACTGTCGACTTTATTCTCTATTAAGCTCTCCAAAAATTTAAAGCCCACGTGTAATTTTATTATAAATAATTCGATTCCACCAAAAAGGAAATTTTAATTCAACTGAACTTTGAAAGGTTAACATAAATTGAATATGCAATTTCGAAAAGGGCACATGTCTGAAAATCGAAAATGTTCAGAAATGAAAAAAAACTG